>APFE030691119.1:343093-425962 GCA_000404065.3 Pinus taeda | reverse complement strand
ACTAAGAATTTTTTTATCCAAAAAGTGTTAAATATAAGAATGTATGACTGTTTTAAACCATAATGACAAGATCATTAAATTTAAAAAATGCAAAGACCAAAAAATGCTTTTAGTTATGCTTCACTTTCTTGACTTTGTCAATATTTTCATAAATATTTATTTATAAGCTTTTATTATTTTTATAATATTAACCATCATTGAAATTTCACAATGAAATTAATGATTGGTTTCATTATGTTCACACCTGTAACTTTATTGTGAAAGTCGAGAACTGAACCACGTCACTTCAAATTAAAAAATAATTTCTATTAATTGTGGTCGCCCATAATGACGCTTCACATTTACCAGATAACAATATTTTATTATAAATATTACAAAAAGTTTCAAAGATCTGTAAAATAATTATATTATTAGTTTTTATTTGGAAAAAAAAAAATTGAATATGATAGGCTCTTATAACTTTAATAATTTAATTCCATGTCTATATCTTCGAACTTCATTGATAAGTGAAAACATTTAATAATGTGCAATTTGTCTTTCTCTTGATATCGCCAACTTTATTTATTTAGATTTTTTTTTTTTAATATTGGTTAATGGGGACACTCATATAAAAAATTGCATTTTAATTTTATATATAAGAATAGAAAAGAAAAGGCATGTAAAATCAAAATATATATAGAGAATTTGGATTTGGAGTATATTTTAATACCAGGAAAGTTTTTAATGATTCAAATATTATAGTTATTTATAATATTATAGGTGATTGTTTTAATTTGAAAAGTCATATATATAAAAGAAGCTATATTATATTTAATAAAAAAATATTTGTAATTTATTATTAAAATCTGGTAAAGTTTGGCAACTATTATTTATTTAATTATATAGATGTAAAAAATGATGAATTTTTCACTAAATTAGTTATTTTTTTGTTTTTAGAAAATGTCCGGAAAATAGTCCATTAGTGAAATTTCACCCCTAAAATTTTCCCTGCCTAAAACTGCTTATGCTTGACTAAGTGCTCGCCTTCCTGGAACGTAAAGAAACAGGGTAATGGCCCAAGACCCAGAGGCATATGCCATGGGTGAAAGTCTGCCCTCTTACAGATTACCAGTGAATCATTCTAGGTAACATGGTTTTCCTTGAATAATGGTGATGAGTTAGCTTGCATTCGCCAAAAAAAGCCAGAAACAGTTGTCCTCATTATTGATTTGACAATAAAATTATTATAAGTTTTCCCACCGTTATATAATATAATATATATATATATATATAATATATATATATTATATATATAGTTATATATATATATATAATATTATATATATTATATATACAAAAATAAATTTGGATAACAAATTCACACCCTCTTATATTATTAATAAGAGGTATTATTCCTTTATAGTTAATCTTATATGTTATTACGTAAATACATTTTTCAATCAATATAAAATAATAATTTTTGTATAGAATAATATTTATATTATGGAGTAATCATAGATGGGAGCAATGCAAGGTAAAGCTCTACAGGAATATGGCAGAGGATAAGAGGACATGTAGTAGGGAGGACAACACACACGGCAATAGGCGACAGCATGCAATGGACAACTGGCATGTACTTTTCGCCAGAGCTAAGTGCATCGAGAATGAGGAAATGGAGGTATAGGGAAGCATCAAGTCGGGAAAGAGGTTTCACTGTTACCACTTTTGTGCTTGTCTTCTTCCCTCAACTGCATGCACTTGACAAAGGTTTCAACAACTATTGTTAACTATGGCGGTGTCAACCAATAGACAGGGACAAGAAAATGGTCAACCAATGGGATTCTGTCGATTTGGAACCCGAGCCCAAAGACATCTCGTCGGTATGGGATTTAGATGTCACTGAGCATAATATAGAGAAGTTTATTCATCCAAGTGGGCTTCTAGCTAGGAAGAGAAAAGGCTCGGTAGCAGGCTGGAGTCAAGAAAGTTGTTTAGGGTTTCTGGAGGAGAATATATGCGGTTCAAAGGAGGAGGTTTGGGGGATTGATAAGGAACCAGAGGTGAGGCTGGAACAAGCATTTTTCTTGGCAGAATGTGCAGTGGAGGCGGCAGTGGGAATCCAAGTAAGTGTAAAAGACCCTAGTGTCTTTAGTACTTCTGGTTTATTTACGGGAGGGCTAGAAGACATTGTTATCAGTTGCAGTTTTGGGGGGCAATGAGGGTTTGAAGTCATTTCTGATAGAGGAATTGGGACACACGAATGAGGTCAGGGGGAAGAGGTTGGATAGTGTTATTGCATGTAGGAGTCCGTTGAACTAAAGGATTGGAGAGCCCATATTCCAGCAAGGAAACCCCAATGCGAAGGAGATATTAGAAGAAGCACCTATCCATGGTTTTAAGGGACACCTAGAACAGTTAGTGGAGGTTTTCAAAGATTTCATAAAGCAATTTAGAGGAGGAATTTCTACGTTTAGATCAGCGGGGCGTGAAGCCATAAACCAGACTTTCATAAGCTAGGAGGAAGGGAACTTTTCTTTCCTTGCAAGAGAGGTGGGACAACCCTCGGAAGTCAGAGCTTTAACCCAACGAAGTCATATAGTGGAGAGGTGGTTAGGACTACTCTCAGAAGAAGGTATCAATGAGAGGGAGACTAGACCAAAGGCAAGGGAAGCAGGGAGGAACACGAATTCAGGGGCGAACAAGAATAACGCTAAGTTGATAAAGAAAAAGGAGGTAAGCCTGAATTTGGTCCTTGGAGTTGACATTCAGATAGACATAGCTATGGAAGCGACAGAGGTAACCTTGGTCGAGAGAGCCAAGGGAAAAATATATTCAACAAATTACATTACTGAATGGTCTTCCAAAGCATGGAAGGAGGTGCCAGACCAACAATTTGAAGTGACCACTCTTGCTAGGGGTTGTTTCATGATAAAATTCAGTAAAGGAGAAACCCCTAAATGGGTTTTGAGATGCAACTTGTGTTTTGGCAGAGCACCAATTTTGTTTGAAAGATGGAACCCCTTGTTTGATGCCTAGAGAGAGAAGGTGGTAGAGATTTTGGTTTGGGTACGTCTCTCGGGACTACCTCCATAATTTTGGACAGAGGAGGTGTTCGGGGCCATTGGAAATACACTAGGTATGTTTATGGAAGAAAACATGTCATTTCTTGAAACAAGGGACAAGAGACTAGCATGAATTCTGGTAAGATTGAATCCAAGGGAAGGTCTAGCAAAGGAAATTTACCTTAAATATAAATAATTATTGTTCACTCAGATAATAGATTATAAACAACTTCCTTTCCGCTATCATAGATGCCACAATTATGGGCATCTTACTAGAGATTTCCCACTAGGGTTCAGAAGGAGAAGAAGGCACAAAGGAGAAACAAGAATTGCAGATCAACCTCAGAGAGAAGAAGAGGAAAACATATAAGTAGAGGAATGGGGGAATAGGAAGGAAGGAGATTAAGGGAATATGGAATCTGAGGGAACTAAGGAAGTGCAGAGGGAGGAAGTGGCAGAGTAGGAGCAGGAGCAGCCTGGGGAGTCAGGTCAGGCAGAGCCAATGGTGAGTGGAGAAGTTGTATATGTGCCACAGTTGGAGGGTATTGTTCTTGATTCCATCCCTTCTATTGATAAATCCTTTATGTCTATGATCAATTCGATCCCGAGGCCTAGTCCTTCCAAGCCTCCTCATTTGGAAATTTTTCATGTTGAATATCTGACTAATGCCTTAGACAGTACCATGACCTCCATACCTGAGACTCATCTGAACCATCCCTTGGCCTTAAGCCTTGTACCCCATTTTTCTTTAGAAAAAGCTATAGAGAAATATCATTATAACCTTCAGCCTTGGGAGAGGAAGGTCATTCCTATGGAAGTTGTGTGAGGGTTGGGAGTCCATCCAATTTATGTAGGACTGTGAAAGACTAGAGGAAGGAAGTCCATCTTGTCAAAGGCTTAGTAAAGAGAAAAAATTGATATAGCAATCAAGAAACAATTATCACTAACATGGGTGCTTAGAGCAGCACAAGCCCCATCCCGAGTGATCTAAAGATTGTGTTGTCTTTTAATTGCCGAGTTTTTCTAATGCCTCTAAAAACTAGCACTAAAGGTTCTGTTTAAATGTTACTGTCACGATGCTATAATGCTTCAAGAAAACCTTGGGGTAGGAGAGGAGATAAAATTAGCACTGAATAAAATACTTTTGGGTTGGACATTCATTCACTAGATGCCAAAGGAATATCTAGGGGATTAGCTCTCGGAGTCAAAGAGGGAAGCCTGAAGTTATTAAATTCTTGGGGAACATAGCTAGTATTGGGAGCTGAGGTCTACTCCCAAGAGTTATGCTCAGAATTATTTCTTTTGAATATTTATGGGCCTTGTCAGGACAAGGTATCATTCTAGAATAATATTTTCTCAAAATCTGCTATAAATAACCTGAACTTGGTGGTGGGGGGGATATGAACTTCTCCTTGGGCCTATTAGAAACATGGGGTCCAATAACTCAAGTTGATCCTCTGGCATATTTCTTCCTGAACAAAATTTGTTTTGGAAAGCTTTTAGATATAAATCCGATAAAATACAGACCGACTTGGAGGAACAAGAGAGTGGGGGAGGCAAGCGTAACAAACAGGCTGGATCAATTTATTCTAAAGGAGGACTTTACATCCACAATCTCTTGTTCTAGATACTGGGTGGGGGAGAGAGGAGACTCAAACCAGCTTCCTATTCTGTTGTAAATGAAAGGACCTAATAAAAAATTGGGGTCTCCATTCAAATTTAATCTGGCATGGCTCTAGGAAGCTTGATATAATAATTTGGTTAAAGCCATGTGAAGGCCTCTGGTTGGTGAAAATGGGGTTTATCTAGCTCAATCCTTTATGGAGAACTTAAAGTGCATGTAAAAGGCAACCATAGAATGGGAAAAATCAAAGAATATCAAAGAGGAAGGCATTTTAAGCAGGATAGGGGAGGAATTAGATCATTTGGAGAGTCTAGAAGTGGATGGTTATGAGTCAATCGAGAAGAGGGAAAGGATCAAACAACTGGAGACAAAACAAAGGAAAATCCTAAATGATAGAGAAAAGCAATGGTGGCTAAAAAGTAGAGCAATGTGATTGGCAGCGAGGGACGAAAATTCAAATTTTTTTCAGAACTATGCAAAAGGGAGGAAAAAATCAAATACAATCTGGGGATTGAAAATAGAGGAAGGAGGTATTGCAAAATCCTTTGTTGATCTAGCCTTAATGGGAAGAAACCACTTCAAAAATATCTTTAAAGATCCAGAAGAGGTATCAATATCTTAGGTGATCTAAGTCACCCAAATCTTCCCTAGGTATGTTGTGGAGGAGGAAAGTGATAGCCCCATGGCCTTGGTGTCAAGAGGGGAGGTAGAAGGGATTTTAAAGTCAATGCAGAGGGACATGAGCCTAGGGTTGGATGGGTGAAAAGTGGAATTCTTCCAACATTTCTTTGATATTATAGGGGATGAACTCACTAGGGTGGTAGAGGAATATTAGGACAAAGGATCAGTATATGAACCTTTCAATTCCACTTTCTTGGCTTTAATCCCTAAATTAGAGGACCCCTCGTCCTTTGAGGAATTTAGGCCCGTCTCTTTATGAAATTGCTTATATAAAAGTATAGAAAAAGTCATTGCAGTTTGCCTTAAGCCTATTATCTCAAGGAACATATCCAAGGAACAATTCAAATTTCCAGATGGCAAACAAATCCATGAAGCTATAGGGTTTGCACAAGAGACTTTGCACAGTATCAAGAGGAGTCGAAAAAAATGTGTGATCGTGAAAATTGATCTCTCCATAGTATATGACATAATAAGTTAGCTTTACATTAGGATGTGAATGACCCATCCAGGCTTTAGCGTCGGGTTTAATAATTATGTAATATGATGTATTTCAAATGTTATTTTTGTTGTCTTTATCAACGGGGCAACCTCGTATTTCTTCCATAGCCAAAGAGGACTTAGACAGGGATGCCCTTTATCTCCCCTCCATTTTTTAGTAGCAGCAAAGGGCCTTAGTAAAATGATCCTAGAAGCAAGGAGAAGAGGAGATATAAAAGGTATTGAAGTGGTTGTAAACCTTCATATCACTCATTGATTATTTGTTGATGATATTCTCCTTTTCAGTGATGGAAGTAGGAGTGATATTCAATAGATTAAATCAATCCTTGATTTGTTCCTAGTAGCTAGAAGTATGTGTATCAATGCTCAAAAAACATCTTTGATTCTAGAGGGGTTCTCAAGGACCGAACTCATGAGGATTACCATGGTTCTCCCATTTGAAACAAAGGTGATGAAGGACAACTTCAAATACCTGGGTTTCCACCTTAAGCCAAATACCTACAGGAAACAAGATTAATATTGACTTGTGGCAAAAATTGAAAATCGGGTAAAACACTGGAGTTATAAATGGTTGTCAAGAGCGAGAAGGTTGGTGTTTATTAAGTTGGTTCTTATGACCATACCTATTTACTAGATTGCATTAACCCAAAGGAATTCTCTCATGGATAAGGAAATTATGCAACAGGTTTCTGTGGGCCAGATCAAAGGAGGATTTAGTGTTGCCATGGGTGGCTTAGGAGAAATTAACTAGACCAAAGGAATGGGGGGGGTGGTGGGCCTCAAAAGATATTACAACCTTTGCACCCTCGCTTGTAGAAAAACTGGGATGGAGATTTATATCGATGGATAACCTGCAGATGACTTTCATCAAAAGAAAATACATTGATCTGATTCTCATGGATGAATGGCCAAGGAACCCTGATAAGAGGTATCCACAAACTTCAGTTGTTTGGAAGGCAACTTTGGAATCATTTAGGATCATTGAACATGGGTTAGCCTAGCACGTAGGGAATGGAGAGAAGATCATACTAGGTATGGATCCCTGGGTAGGATGCAATGAGGGCTATGCCTTACCAAGAGAAGTCATAACTCATTTACACACACAAGGATTTGTTTTCTTAAACCAGATTGAGAAGGAAGGCCAGTGGACGATATGGTAGAAAGCCTGGAAAAAAATAGAGGATACGCAAATGGCACCCCAATCGATAGAGGAATGGTATAACTTCATTAGAGAGCTTCAAAGAACTAATGTCTGACTAAGTGACTACCTAGATGTCTTAAGATGGGTTCATTCCCCGACCAGAAAATACTCCCCAAAGTTTGACTACATTCACCTAATGGAAAGAAGGGAGTGGGGTGCACCGAAGTGGTGGTTCAAACCCCTTTGGAAATTAAAAAGTCCTGCAAAAGAAAGACTATTTTTCTAGTGTATCTTAAGGAATAAAGTCCGAACATGGGATAATCTCCAGAAAATAAAGAATATGGGTTCAAGGTGGTGCACCCTTTGCAAAAGAAAAAAGGATTCAGTAAAATGCCTATTCTTAAAGTGTCCATTCATTAAAAGTACATGGGAAGAAACATTGACGTTATTGGGAAAGAATCAGGTCTGGGATGTAGAAAACATTGATGAATCCTAGCAAAGATGCTGCGATGAGACCCACGAGGAAAACATGAAAAATATTCCTTTAATAATCTCTTAGGATATCTAGTTGGCTCAAAATAGGAGTATTTTCAAGGATTTGGTTCCCTCTCATGTACCCATTTCTGTAAAATGTGCCTCAATTTATGGCCTTATCCCCTTACCAAATACTTCTAAGAGTATTAGGAAAGTAAGAGAAGAACAGATAAGGGGAGACATACCGTGGGCTTATTTTGACGATCCGTCTAATCCACAGAACATCTATGGGGTAGGTTTTGTCATTCACATCAACAATAAAAAAAATCTTAAAAGCATCTATGGGCCTTGGCACAAGATCAAATAATTACGCTGAACTTCAATCCCTAAAACTGTTACTTTGTTGGCTTATTCATATGGGGATGGGATCGATTCATATTTTTGGAGACTCGCAGAATGTTGTAACATGGTTTAATGGAGAGCACAAATGTCAAAATACATGTTGATTCCGTTATTAGAAGAAATTTTAATTTTAAAACATCGTTTTGACTTTATACTTTCATATTTACAAGGAACGAAACTCAGATGCAAACATCCTATCTACGGAGGGTATACAACAAGTTATGGGTATCTGGTGCATAATGGAAACTGACAAGGACATGATCCGCGTGTCGTATCAACAACCTTTTTGCCCATGATAAAAATGTGTTACTACTCTGAACAAGATTTAGTTTCTTTTTTGTTTGTTGATTCTTCCATCTATTTGTGAAATTTGTATAAACTGCTTGTTCCTGTTTGGGTTGTTTTTCTAGAAAAACAGGAGGCTTGGGAACAATAATCAACTCTTTTTTGCTTTATTGGGTTTGGATAACATACAATTTTTACTTTCAGCCCAGAAGAACTACTCTATGTTTACCTGTTGGACATACAGTACATAAAATTCTTAAATGCATCTACAAATGTAACTTTTTATTGCCTTAATAGAAAGTTCGAATTTTTCCTTGGAAAACAAATTATTTATATTATGAAAATTATATATATATATATATATATATATATATATATATATATATAGATATTCTATAAAAATTGTAACAAGAATTTAAATCGCAAAGTATAAAGATAATTACCATAAGTTTTAAAGCATGAATGCTAATTCAAGTATCATAATATAAAAATATACAAAGATTCACAATTATTACATCCTAATCATTTTTTTAGATAGACTTGCAGGTTTATAACTTTAAAAAGGCTCTTAAGATTCTAGTAGTTCTATTGAACATATAAATTAATAAAAGACATGTTGATTATTGGCTTCTTCTTTATCAAGGTTGTTAGGAAGAGAATATTAGTTTCCAACATCTATGTCCTCCTTTATATGGTGGATTTTGTCTTTTTCCTTTAAATATGCTTAGACAAATTTTGTTGACATCATGTGAATTGAAGTTGTGGGTTATGAAATTTTTCTTAGGTTGAGAACCACATGCTTCCACATCTTACATTCTACTTTCAGTTCATCATTTTTATGTGTTTGTTGCACTAGGGTACTCATGATTATGAAATTCTATGATGTACTCTAATATTCATTTTCATGCACCTTGGAGGTCACTGAAAAAAGGGAGGACTTGTTACATTATATTGACTCTTCATGACTTCTCAAAACCCTTCTAAACTCATGTAACTCCCTATAATCCATGAGAGAAAAAAACTAAAAAAGGAATGGCGCTAACATTGATCGAGAAAATTCACATGCACAAAGGCTATGGCCCAAAAATACATTATATTCTCCACACAATTCCTCCCTTCATGCCCTTGTTCCATAGATTATACCACAAAAATATAGTTCTAGAGGACCATAAATTTTCAATACCAAGTTGTATGAAATTAGTGTCTCAATTTACCTAAGGAGAAAAGAACCAAAATAAAAGGTTGGGACACAAACAAAACCAAGTAAATAGAGAGGGTTTACCAAAGGTGAAAAATTCCCCTAGGAATATATAAAACATGGACCACATAACCATACATAGAATGCACTCACCCCTTGGAAACCAAAACCAAAAGAAGAATATACCTAACACACACCTAAAGACAAGTTTAGACAAATGAAATTCCAAATTATAAGCTAGAGACTAAGTGAGGCTTTTACCAAGTTAGGATTGGTTTATCTATATTCCTCCCCTCCACACAACAAGCTTATCTTATGCAATGTTTCATTATGCCTGGTTTCAAATTCATTCATTCATCTAGGAGTTCAAGTCCTAGATTTGAATAACTTTCATGCATGTGAATTAGGGGAAGTCTTGTCCTTTCAAGTCTAGGATCCTCACTTGTAGTCTATTGGTGGTGTTTAAGAGAGAAACAATTATTAATGATGTTACACGCCCTCGTACCAAACTTGAGAGTGTTAAGGAATTGGAAAGTAGCTCCACCCCTCATTTTTTTGGAGGACACATACATTGAGTGTAGCTCCTTTATTAGCCAAGGAATTTACTGGATGATTGAACTCTTGTAGCACCAAGTAAAATGAGACCTTATGTAAACTACTAATCTTCTTATGGATTCAAGCTATTTTCAAGACCAATATATTATTAGATGGATTTTATCTCAAGATCATTCAATAATTATGCTTAATTATCCTATGGGTATCAAGGATTTCAATTCAACTTCTTTGCTTGGAGGATACCTTAGTAGAGAGCATAGGTTGTTGCTTGATTATTTGTAGCCTTCCCAAGGCTCCAAGAAAAAGGTGTTTCATGATATCCTTTATACCTAATAAAATGCCCCCACACCTACCATCAAAGAGGAACATGTGCATGGTATCTATAGAATTTGAAAGCTCTAAAATTCACACGCACCCAACAACAAATACTAGGTTATGCATAAATTTGGCTTGTGGAGGATTGGGATAGATCTCATACCTGAAATAGTGAATTTTTGTAGCCAACCTTCTTCATTCAGTTGCAAAGGTTGATGAGCTAAATTTGTATTATGCCTTGTATTAATGAGTTTTACAAAGATTCTTTTTGCTTTAATTATAACTTATCTAGATGTCTCTTGCTTCTATTTATAGATAACTCTTTCCAAAAAATATATTTTGGAAGTACCATCCAAAGTATTTTTAAGACGAGGTTTCTCTTTAGCATTCCCATATAATTTTTACTCCATAATTAGGCGTGTTTTCTCTATGATTGATTCCGGTGAGGGTATGATGCCAAACTTGGATTGAGAAACTCTAGTCAAAGAAGTGACAATAAATAGTCTCTTCATATAAAAGGCATAGTACACATTAGAATGGGCCTTGGACTGCCCTTTTTTATAAGTTTTCAACTATAAGTATATTCCTGTGGATAATTAACCAACTGAATATGTTTACTTTCGGGATTCCATCTAAGTGCTAAACCTATTTCCAAATAATTGAGCACTAGGAGAGTGGAAAAGATTAGAGATAATGTAGATGTCCATTCCTTACAAAATACTCTTAGGCTCCTTGTTGTAGATTGGATAGAGAATGAAATTAAAGGAATGAATATGAATGGAAACACAAATAAAAATATTGCAAATAACATTGTAATATAGTGAGAACATAATTCACTAGATGTGTTTATGGCTAAGGGAAATTGGAAAAGGAAATGGCTAAGGAATTAAAAAAGCAAAAAGGTATTTCGACACACTTATTTATGAAAATAGAGGAAAATAGGAGAAAAGGAAGGTGAAAGGTCACAAGTTGCATGTGAGGAGGAAATGGAAGGAAACCAATGGAAAATGAATAAAATATAGGAGTCATTGATAAAATGGCTTATGAGGACCGGTTCATGTCTTTTGGTTAGTTCAGTTTTGGTGCTCTCTCATTATTCTCTCTCTCTCTCTCACCCTTGGACACTCAGAGTTTCTTGGAGCATTCTAGCTTTGGAGCAAGGAAGGGAAAAGCAAGCAAAGGAAGGACAAGGAAAGGAAATATCAAGTAAGCATTAACAAAATCAAGCAGCTTCAACATGAATACTTGTAGGAAACATATTGTGTGTGTGATTTCCTAGCTAGTTTTGACATGCATGGTTTTGCATGTTGGTTTATGGTTCTCTTGTTGTTAGTGGCATGGTTTTGTCGGGTTATGATAGTGGTTTTCAGCCTTGCCTTCCCTTTTTCTGGATATCCATGGTGTGATGGGATTGTTTTCTCGTTTTTGAGCTTTAGAATTTCCGGATGGTTTCGAAATCCATGGTTTGAGGTGGTCTCAGGAAAACTCCTAAAGGCATAGGAATCCATTGACCGGTTTTGGAAGGATACACAGTAAAGCGTGAGGGTAGAGTCTTGGTTTAGGCCCTAGTGATCTGGTGTGGATTGCGGTAAAGCCTGAGAGAGTAGTTTCTTAGTTTAGGGCCTAGTGATTTGGTGGGGATTGCGGTAAAGCCTGAGAGACAAGGATAGATAAAATTCCTCATGGATAGTGATGGATTTTGGAGGCATTCCAAGCTTGGTTTGCTTTTATGATCTTGGTGTCAGTTTGGTGAGATCACAATTTGGTGAGGGTGGAGATGGTTTAACCTCTAGATTCCCTTGGTTGTTTTTGGACTGGTTTATCCATGCGATCCCACATTCATGCTTGGAATATGGAATGGGGTTGACTGGTTGAAAGAAATATTTGGTTCAACCATGTCTACAGTCGAGTGGTACGTGGAAGTCCTAACCTGGTTGACTTTGCCTATGTTTAATAAAAGAAAAGTTCTCTTGCTTTTGTACCTGTTAATATGTGGATTTAATGGCTGTTATTTCATTGTTATTTACATGGTTTAATGTTGGTTATAAGCTTGGTTATATGACTAGTTATAGTCATGGTTATTTCATGTATTTACTTGTAACTGAAAGGATAATGGATGCAAGACCTAATTGATGTCAAAAATGTCAAGGGAAGAGGGTGGTGATCCTTTCATCAAGTATCATATGAGTTATCAGCCATTTATGCTCTGTCTTGCATTTATTTCCTATAGATTGCATTGGTGCCAAGTTTTTGACAGAATGTCAGTCCTGGTTGGGGATGGTAAGGCCTAGTTCTGGAGTTAGTTTTTGATTTGTAAGTCTTGTCATTATGTAAATTATGGATTCTAGAGGCTACAGGGGTCTCTGAGCTTAACAAGTGGCATAAATCTCATATTTGCAAGCATAAATCCGAGGAGAAAAGTCCCCACACACATGCATACCCATGTTATGCGTGCATCTGTAGGTTTCCAGATGCACCCTTATCCATATCAAGGGAGCATCTAGGGGTTTAGTGGTATAAAATCTCAGTGGGACGCAGGGGCTAGTCAAGGGAATGAATGGATGCATTTTGGGAGTCTTGTAGTAGGAACAAAAGGTTTGTGTTGTGGGTTTCCGTCGGTTCCACTCCCTTAAGTTCACTTAGAAGGGCGAGTCATATCATGGTAACTTCTCATCACATGTTTACCTTGGTTGGCTGGTTACTTGGGTAGATGTGAGAGGAGGACGTTACAAAGTTGTATTAGAGTAAGGCTCACCCCTCGGACTGGATGGGAAGTGTATTGGTCATGCATTCATGTCGGTTTCACGTGTGTTAATCATCCTTGTGGTCTATATTCCTATTGCATATGCATGGTGTCGGTCATGGTTGTAGTGATGTTTCCATGTGAAAGAGGATGTTGTTGTTGTGAAGTGTGTCATCCTGAGTGTATGATTGGTTATTCATTGATATGCGTGTTAGTGCTTACATGTGGTCAAGTGTACAATTATGTGGTGGTTGTTTGCTTGAGGTCATGATATGTGTAGTTGATATGGTCATGCATTTGTAACACCCTCCTCCCACATCTACCCAAGTAACCATGCCAACCGAGGTAAACATGTGACGAGAGGCTACTATGATCAGATTTGATCTCCTATGTGGCCTTAAGGAAGTGGAATCGACAGAAACATCAGACAAAGTCACCCAACATCAACTTTAGAATCCTCAAGAGACATGTCAGCCACTCAGAGAGCTTGTCCCTCAGTCCTATTGATGTTCTGGACATATTAGGGCATAGTCTGTGTCATGTTATGGGAAAGGGAGCAACTAGAAACCCAAAGTCGCTCTCGTAGGCTTGTCTCCAACAACTAGAGACCAAAGTTTCCAATTATGTGCCAGCAACCCTGAGATTTAAGCCACTTTTTCAGTCCCAGAGCCCAGGCCACTGACCACGATGGAGTGATTGCTTAGAATCAGTAAAAATATAGGGAAACAATGATGCAAAAGCAATAAGCTAAACAAGACCATAACCAAACCCCTACTAGACATGATAGTCATTTTGTCAAACATTCATCAACATGTAACCTATAGGTGTTGACAACATAATTAAGTGTAGGGATCTCATACGTATTTGAGAATTGCTATGAACCATTGTTCCCTCATGTAATTTGCTGCATTATCATCTATTAGGTCATAAACACATTATCCATTCGTGTACAATTAAAAACATGTCGAGAGCCATACATAGATGTTGTCATAAAATATAAATATAACCAACATAATAGGAACATAATTACCATAAACATATCAACCATCAAAATCCACATATCCATCAATACATTTACACATGAAAATCAAGGGAATTAATTTCTATGCAATCAACCAACCGGAAATGGGACTACCACATTCCGCCTGCCCATATATTGGCTTAGCCAAGTATCTATTTAGCTAATCCTTATGCCATATTCCAAGCAAGAATGTGGGACTCAAACCAAAAGAACCAACTAGGGCATATTGAGGCTAAACCACCTCACCCTCATCAATAGAAACCAAGCTTTACTGTAATCCATCTCGGATCACTAGGCCAACACAATGAACACATCATAACAGGCTTTACTATGTTCTCCACCCGATCAATAGGACAAACAAGCACGGATGCCACCAGATTTCTCCACCTACACCATGAGGAATTTTCCTATCTCCTAGTCTCTCATGCTTTACTGCAATCCAAACCTAAATCACTAGGCCCTAAACTGAGACCCACTCTGTAGGCTCTACCGCATATCCCAAACCTAATATTACTAGGTCCAGTGAAGAGAAAAAAAACCTCTTGGATTTACCGTATATCCTTCCATTCACTAGAAATGATTCATAGGCCCACCGAGGCAACACAATCCTGGCTTTACCACAACCAACAGTCTGGCTCAGGGGTCACTGGGCCAGTGGCTTTACCATGATCCATAGTTTGGTTCAAGGACCGCTAGACCATGTGCTCTATCACTCAGAGATCATCCCCACTCAGCTTCAAATCCATCCAACAATCTAGCTTAACTAAAACATGAGAACCCCATCACACCATGGTTATCTGGAAATGCAGGGCTAGGCTGAAAAACACTGTTACACTTGGAAAAACCCATGCCATGATAGAAAAGAACCACATTAAATACCATGCATGCCAAATATAGCAAGGAAAATACACATGCAGGTCGATACCTGCAATTAAGTCTGTTGTAGCTGCTTGATCTTGCCTCTCCGTGCTTGATCTTTGCTTCCTCTTACCTTATTTGCCTTTCTTGCTCCAATGCCAAAATTGCTCCAAGAAAACTCTAAGTGTCCAAGAGTATGAGAGATAGAGAGAATAATGAGAGAGCTCCAAAACTCAATTGAAAAAAGGTTACCAACTTATCCTCATAAGCCTTTTTATGAATGAGGCCTCTATTTTCTTCATTTTCCATTATTTCCCTTCATTTTCCTCTTCACATGAAACTTGTGACCTTTCACCTCTTTTTTCTCCTAATTTCCATTTTTTCATAAATAAATGTGCCAAAAATTCTAATTTCCCTTTCTAAAGCCTTAGCCATTGCCTTTTACAATTTCCTTAGCCAAAAACAACCAAATGAACACCCCCTAGGATGTCTTGCCCAAGGTTCAGCTTGGAATAAGTGTCCCATCAACCATGGTTATTATTCTTGCCTTTATTTACTTTTATTTTATGGAATTTTCACCAAGGTTGTTACAAAATTGGTGACTGAACTTTAGCTAGAATGATGGTTATATGGGTATATGCTTATGTGTTATATTTCTATATGTTGTCATGATTATGTTATACATGTATTACGCTGATTTGTTGATCCTGTAGATGAGGTATCCTCCCTTAATTATGATAAGATACATCAGTTTATTGTGATTTGGTTTAGCTAACATGATATATCTTGCAGGAAGAATATCAAATATTACTAACAAGATGGTAGACTACAGTTCCCGAAAATCTCCCAATGGATCAAATGAGCAGCTTGGTGTTGGGAACTCTTTTGATTTGGTAGAGACATTGAGAAGCTTAAAGGAAGAAATAAGGAGTTGTAAGGAAGACAATGAAAAAATCATATAGGCATAGGAAACAAGCATAGGTAAATGCATGGTACTTTAGATTTTGTCAGAATTGCAGTGACAGGGATCACTTTGGATCAGCCATGAGTAGTAGGACATAACTAATGGGGCATATGGCAGTAGGTCTCATGGTGAGTACAATTCAGTAGAGTGGACACAATCAAAGATGGAATGTCCTTGGATACTCCAGATAAGAGGGTTGATACACAAGTACTATTCTAGTTCTGGTATGACAGACGTTATAATCGTCATCATTATCATATTTACATGAGGAGTGATAAGGGATATTTTCCAGATGAGTTTAAGTAAGCAAAGCCACCTACATTCGATGGAGAGATGAAGAAATCACATGATGTGAAGGCATGGTTTCTTGGTATGAGGAAGTTCTTCAGATTGCACGATTATTCAGAGAACATGAAAGCAAAGATAACCACTTTTAGTCTTAAAGGGAAAGCAAATATCTAGTGGGAGGATATGAAGAATGTTAAAGGTATTTGGGAGGATGACTTGAGTTGGAATGAGTTTGAGAGGCTCTTCAAGAAGAAGTACATGTCAGAAGGGTACTTTGATGACAGAGCTAAGGAGTTTTATGAGTTGCAGATGTGTTCTATGATAGATGATGAATATAGTAACAGGTTCTTGGAGCTACTGAGATATGTGTCTTACCTCAAGGAGGAGAAAGCCAAGGTTCAGAGATTCATTAGTGGAACTCTAGTAGCATACAGAGACCAAATTAAGTTTGACGAGCCTAGATTAATGGAGGAGGCTAAATGAAAGTTGAAACATTGTTATGGATAGATGAAGCGCAAATTTGGGCATAAGAATGTCTTGAAATGAAATTAGAAAGTTAAAGGAAAATGGCCGCCAAAGTGAGGAATACCTCAATATGTAGGTGAGAAAGAAAATGTAGTCCCTGATAAGAATTTCAATACAGTTGAGAAGGTTCATGGAGAGCAACAGGCTAGAGGTGATGGTAGAACACCGTTGTAGTGTTGGACATGTGGCAAGCATCATATTAAGAGGGATTTTTCCCAGTATCAGGGTGGTAGACCCTAGATATATAGTTCTTAGGAGGCGCATACAATTGGGGATGTTGTTCATAGAATTCCTCATATTCGTTCAGTTGTGTACATCAGGTAGGTAGATCATTAGGAAATTATCATTAAGATGGATGGTAAGCTTTGCGATCATGTTGTTTCTATTTTGATTGATCCTGGATCTAATTATAGTTATATTAATCTTGACCCAGTGGATAAGTGTGGTTTGAGAAAAGAAGTGCATGCAGAGTCTTGTTTGGTATAGTTGGCTACAGGTACAAAGAAGAGAGTTCACCATTTTGTAAGATCTTGTTCATTTGAGTTAAATAGTATGCCTACAACAACAAATTTTAATGTATTTCCATTGGGATCATATAGCATGCTTTTGGGTATGGATTGGCTGTACATTCACAGGACCAAAGTGGATTGCTTCAACAAGGCCATTGAGTTCTTGGATGATAATGGGGAAAAGAGAATTTTGTAGGGAAAGAAGAAACCTACATCAGTGAGGATGGTTACTGCTATGCAGGCTAAGTTTAGTTGCAGAAAAGGTTGTGTGATGTTTGCAGTGCATATCTCTAGTGACAAAGGTAAGGAAGTTGAGGATGCATATGTTTTGAGAAGGTACCCAGTTATAAAGCAGTTTTAGGATGTATTTCCTGAAAATATTCCAGAGTTACCTCCTCACAGGGAAATAGATTTCTCTATCGAGTTGGTGCGAGGGGCAACACCAGCATCAAAGGCACCTTATAGGATGAGTACCCCAGAGCTAGTAGAGTTGAAATTACAGTTAAAGGAGATATCAAACATCTAAACTTAGTTAGGCTCATAAGAGATGCATACTATACTTCAACTTCTTGCTAAGGATTTTTCATAAACCCTATACTTCACCTTCAAAAATATGCTTTTACCTGTCAGACTTCTATTAAGGTTTGTAGAAAACCTAGATTTTATCATATTGAAAACAACATCATGATATCCTAGAATATAAAAACCCTAGATTTTACAAACTAAAACATGAGCATCAACAATTATGTCAGCATACTCGCATAAACATGTCTAGGATTTCATGCACTAGCATTTCTCATCAATACAAACATCATTACATTGAAGTTAGATATACAACAATTTTCACTGGGCTAGGGTTTCGATCAAACATACGAACATACACCTAGGGCTCCATTCCTATAATATTACTATAACTATTACAAATTTTTTGTTCATAAACGCTAAGTATCTAGGGTTTTAATACATAACTTATACATTAACAGAAAACCCTAAAGAACTAGGGTTTCTATCATAACAATGATAAAACCCTAAACATTAAAAGAATATGATTTCTAAACTTCATCAATAGCCCTAAGTAGACTAGAGTTGACATACCCTTAGCAACAAGAGGCTAGGGTTTTATAGTGAACCCTAAAGGCTAGGTTTTCAAAAGGATTATCAAAATGATAATATGAAGAAGGTAGATTTAATCTAATGATGAATCACCCTAACATAAATCTTTAAGTTCCAAAATCCTAGACATAACGATGTTAGCAATATAAAGACAATTTCAAAAGAGAATGGACATACCTTTTATAAGAAAAGAACCACATAACAAAATCTTGTAGTTTAAGACATACCTTGAATTGTTCTTTAACAAACCTTATAGGACATTAAATATTAACGGACTTCCTTTGTAACAAAAATTAGTCCATGCTTCAAGTCTATCCATTGAATTCTCCTCAATAATCTTGAGCATTCAGTAACTTGTCCTAACCAAGGAAAATATAAATAAAAGGTTATTAGCATATAATATAAGAAAATATTGGTATGAAAGGGTAACCAAAAATAAGGAGGAGACAAAGAAAAAGATACTTATCTTTTGGTAAAATGGTGAAGACTCCCTCTTAATCCAATCTTGAGGGATACCTACAACTTTATCAAAATCATTCAAAAATGTTCTAACAAGACATGTTAGTCCTACAAACTCTAGAAATCAAAACATAAAAGAAAACAATGAAAAACTAAGAAGGATATGTAAGAGAGGGCGTAGTAGTATAATTCCTTGACTTCTTATTCCTTAGTCTTGTTCTTCTTAGATGGATATTCATCGGTAATATTTTCTTGTTCCCATCTCTCTTCTTATTTCTTGGATTCTCAGGACATCGATTCTTGTAATGACCCATCTTACAACAGTTGTAACATTCAATATTGGATATCTCAACTTTCTTCTTTGGTCTTTTGAAATTCTTGAAGGTTCCATTTTTCTTGTGATGAGAATAATAGGCATTAGAGGTATTTTCTTATTCATCTTCCTTCTTGTTGTTTACTAATTATATTTAGGCTTCTTATTGATTGCAAGCATTCCATATCTATTCAAATTTTGGAGTATCCTTCCAACTGTTAATTCCTAATGCAAAAGCACTTCAATATTTTGGTAGTCCAAGAAGAGAAGTAATTACGAGCTCCTTTTCTAATACAACTTCATCTATTTCTTGGAGTTCATCTCTAATTCTAGATATCCTTATAAAGTAGGATGATACAATATCATCTCTCATCATATTAATAGTCCTTAATTCATTCTCGAGGCTTGTTATTCACCAATGTTATTGATGGTGAATAATTTGGAGAGATCCTCATACATTTCTTGAGTGGAATTTATGTTGGATATGTATGGAATTAGGTTTTCCTTAACTCCATCCACTATTAGGTTCATAGCCAAGATTTTTGTTTCTTTGAACTTTTCCTTGTCAGCTTCATCTATAGGCTTCTTGATTTTTCCTTGAACAAGATCTAAAACTTTATTTTTTTCAAGGATGAGATCTATCCTTTTTCTCCATACCCTATAGTTGTAGACTTCCTTGATTTTTTTTTTTTTTTTCTCCCTTCATTGAGTTTGAAATTTTTCTATCTTCTTATCTTTGTGACCCTTTTCTTGAAACTCATCATAAAAAGGATAATGATGAGAAAATGTATGATCGCTTAAACAATATCAGATGTTACAAAATTATTGACAAGGGAACTAGCAAGAAAATTCTTCATAATGTCATAAAAAAAATCAAAGAATCATATCTGGATACAATTACAAGGAAGAAAACACTCCAACCTTCTCAATTATCCATATAATACATGGATCTCCTAAGATACATAAACGAGGCATCCCATTGAGACCTCTAGTAAACACCTTAGGATCACCCACTAATCTCCTAGCTCAATATCTTGCTAAAACATTGCACCCATTATCAAGAAACACCTTGTCATATGTAAAATTTTATGCATCCTTTGTTGAATGGATCAAAAACTTAAAAGTAAATGATAATGATCTCCTTGATAGCTTTGACATAGTATCACTCTACACCATGATTCTCGTGGATGAAGCTATTGATGTTGTGAGGACCATGATTGACAATGAAACTATAGAATTATTAAAACTATCTAAAATAATCTTATTTTTATTTTAAAGAAAAAATCTATGAGCAAGCAAAAGATGTAGCAATAAGATCACCATTATCACCAATAGTTGCCAACATTTATATATAAAACTTTGAACGAAGAGAAGTTATCTCATTTCCATAAACACTAGAAGAATGGAAAATATATGTCGATGACATATACGCAAATGGAGCCATGGAAACTATAAACTTGATGAATTTCAATCTCACATCAATAGCCTCTCAGAACACATTAAATTAGCTAATTAAATATAGAAAGAAAACAAATTACCTATCCTTGACATCCTCCTAACTAAGAAAAATGGTAAATTAGGGTACCAAGTCTTTAGCAAGAAAACTCACATTGATAGATATCTACATGTAGATTCTCATCACCATCCCAAACAAAAAAATTGGCATCATCAAAACCCTAGCCACTAGAGCAACAAAAATTTATGATCATGAACATTTAAACCATGAACTTGAACATGTTTATAAAGTATTTTAAGATAATGGTTATCATAGAAACATCATTAAAAAACAATCCACCAAACCATAAATAAAAAACAATCAAAAATATATTTTTACTTCCCTAAATTCACTCTTCCTTTCATAAAAGGAACCATAGACAAAATAGCTAAAATTATAAAAAAACATCATGGTTGCTTTCACTCCAAACACTATTAGAAAATTAATTGACTTTTTCAAAGACCAAGTGTACCCTAATCAACATAAAGGTGTATACATTGTTCCTTTTTCTTGTGGAAAAGAATACATAGAAACTGGTAGATCGGTTAGCATTAGACTCAAAGAGCATGCTACACACATATTGAGAAATAGAGCCTCAAAATATACCCTAGCAAAACATGCATGCTCCTCCTCTCATTACATTTGCATGGAAAACGCTAAACTTATCCAAAAGAAAGAACACTACTTAAAAATAAGAATTAAAGAAGCCATATATAGTGAAGAAAGAACAAACATTATGGTCTAAAGCTTAGTAACACTTGGAAACCTTTATTAAAAAAAACAATAATTAAAAATAGACATCATGAACCAACATAAATAAAATTATCCAAAATATACATTATGATTTTTTAAAATATTAATAGCTCTACAATTTGTCAAAAACTCATTGAGAATTGTGTTCCCCTGAATATGCACTCACTTTGAAAGTCCAAAATGTTGGGTTTCATAAAAACTCTTCACATGCTTTTCCACATTTTTCTCAATTAAATTCACCTGTATGGAATCCTTATTTAAAATTATCAAATCCCACCATGGAAGGGATATAATGGAAAATGCAATACACTTTGATAAGTTTCATCTATTAAGAGCTAAATACATATCAAATATAACCTTTTTAAAACACTGTAGAGACTAAAACATTATACCAAAATTCGCCAGACTTAACCATCCTCTCATACATGATCATAACATACCTAACTTCAATAAACTCGGTGAAACCCTAATTAAAAGTGAACTAAAACCCACAAGATTCCAGGTAATTAAAAATTCTCAAAAACTATTAATGTTACATCTTGAATTAGCATATGCTCTTTTATTTTATTTATGGTTGTATCTGGATGCGCTCACCTACACCAAATATGATTGATGGCTCAGGAAGACTCAAAAAAGAAAGATAAGAAAATAAATAATTTAACTCTACCCAAGATAAATTGAAACCTAGAGAACCTTTCTCTATAATTATCTCAGACCTTGACATTATCACAACAGAAATCAAAAGCCAGGATATGTTTTTAAACACTCCTCACAACAGAACATTCCATAAAAAATACTTTGTGTAGCTAGGTTCCATCCAATAAGAAATCTCCTCAGAATTTGACTATAATAAGCATTCCATCCCATTCAAAAATCTGGAGTGTTCAATCTCACTTAAAAATTCTTCTTCCTCTCTAAAAAATCAATAAATGAGAATAAATAAATCTTTCGACATAATGAAATAGGAAAATCGATAAATAGTTCCAATCCCAACAATATAATAAACATTCCTCACATTAGAATGTTCCATAAAAGAGATAGCACGCAGTTAGGTTCCACCTCAATATATAAGTCTAATAATTCTCTTAAAAATATGCAACAAGAAAGATCCTCAAAATTTGACTATAATAACCATTCTATCCCACTCGAAAATATGGAGCGTACAATTTCACTTAAAAACTCTACATCCTCTGAGAAAAGAAAAGAAAAGAAAAATAAAATAAAATTGATAAATGATTCCACCAACTGGAATAAAGAAATATTTTCACAGAATGGAAACGAAAAATCGATAAATAAATGGAATAAAACTCATAATATAAAAGAAAACACCAATACCAATATAATCTTGCCATATAACATAGAATAACCTTGAAAATCCACAGTCATTAACCTTTCTGACCTTGAATTAGACAACGCATCAGAAACCCTACTTCAAAAAGGTTTGAATTTTTGCTATAGCTCCAAACAAAATACTTGTCGAAGAAGTAATCAGTAACGTTGAAGTGATAATCAAAGACTTAGATTCTATTAAAACGGAAGAAATTAGACAAGATTTAGCCAATATCCTAAGAAACACCATACCTCCTGCTAGTAATTTATCAAAAAATGAACGTATAGCATTAAAAAACCTAAAAAGTAACAAAGACAATTATTTTAAAATCGGACAAGGGAAATTCCAAAGTAATAATGAATAGAAAGGATTATGATGAGAAAATGTATAATCACTTAAATAATAGTGGATGTTATAAAACTATTGACAAGGATCCTAGTAAGAAAACTTTTTGTAATGTCATTAAAAAAAAATCATCTTTGGATATAGTTACAAAGAAGAAAATCACTCCAACCTCCTCAATTATCCCTAGAATATATGGAGCTCCTAAGATACATAAATCTGGCATCCCATTTAGAACTATAGTAAACACCATAGGATCACCCACTTATCTCCTAGTTCAATATATTGCTAAAACATTATGTCCATTATCAAGAAACACCTCATCATGTGTAAAAGATTTTGTATCCTTTATTGAATGGATCAAAAACTTAGATGTAAATTATAATTATCTCCTTTTTAGCTTTGATCTAGTATCACTCTACATTGTGAGATGAAGCTATTGATGTTATGAGGACCATGATTGACAATGAAACTTTATAAATATTAAAGCTTTGTCTAAAATCATCTTATTTTTGTTTTAAAGGAAAAAGATATGAGCAAACACATGGTTTAGCTATGGGATCACCACTATCACCAATAGTGGCCAACATTTATATGGAATTCTTTGAATGAAGAACACTTAGCTCATTTCCATACACACCAGAAGAATGGAAAAGATATTGCGATGACATATTCTCAGAATAGAGCCATGGAAAAGATAAACTTGATTAATTTATATTTGACATCAATAACCTCTCATAACACATTAAATTCACTATTGAACTTGATAAAGAAAACTAATTACCTTTCCTTGGCATCCTTCTAACCAAGAAAAATGGTAAACTAGGGTACCAAGTATTTAGAAAGAAAACTCACACTGATAGATATCTACATGCATATTCTCATCACTATCCCAAACAAAAAACTAGCATCATCAAAACCCTAGCCACTAGAGCAATAAACATTACTAAACGTGAACATTTAAACCATGAACTTGACCATCTTTAAAAAGTCTTTGAATATAATGGTTATCATAGAAACATCATTAAAAAAGCAATCCATCAAACCCTAAATAAAAAATAATAAAAAATATCTTTTGACTTCTGTAAAATCACCCTTCCTTTAATGAAAGGAACCACAAGAAAAATAGCTAAAATTCTAAAAAAACAAAACATCATGGTTTCTTTCACTCCTCCAAATGCTATTAGAAAATTAGTTTACTTTGTTAACAACATAATAGGAAAATAGGAAAATCAATAAATAGTTCCAATCCCAACAATATAATAAGCATTCTTCACATTAGAACGTTCCATAAAAGAGACACTGCACAGTTAGGTTCCACTTCAATATATAACTCTGATAATTATTTTAAAAATATGAAACAAGAAATATCCTCAAAATTCAACCATAATAACCATTCCATCCCACTCAAAAATATGGAGCATACAATCTCACTTAAAAACTCTACATCATCTCACAAAAAAAAAAGATTAAAAAAAAAATGGTAAATGGTTCTACCAATTGGAATAAAGAAATCTTTTTCACATAATGGAAAATAAATATTGATAACTAAATGGAAAAATTAATCTCAAGTTAGATTAAAAAATAAAACGCCAATACCAATATCATCTCGCCAAACAACATAGAAAAACCTCGAAAATTCATTGTCATTAACCTTTCTAACCTTGAATTAGACAACACATTAGAAATCCCACTTCAAAAAGGTTTGAATTTTTTCTATAGCTCCCAACAAAATACCCATTGAACAAGTAATCATTTCTATAGCTCCCAACAAAATACCCATTGAAGAAGTAATCATTAACGTTGAAGTGGCAATCAAAGACTTCGATTCTATTAAAGCGAAATAAATTAGACAAGATGTGGCCAAAATCATTAGAAACACCAACCCTCCTGCTAGAAATTTATCCAAAAATGAACTTATAGCATTAAAAAAACTAAAAAGTAACAAATACATAGTTATTTTTAAATCAGGCAAGGGAAATCCCATTATAATAATGAATAGAAAGGATTATGATGAGAAAATGTATGATTACTTAAACAATATTAGATGTTATAAAATTATTTACAAGGATCCTGGCAACAAATTTCGTCATAATGTCATAAAAAAAATAAAGAATCATATTTGGATACAGTTACAAAGAATAAAATCACTCCAACCTACTCAATTGTCCCTAGAATATATGGAGGCCCTAAGGGACATAAATATGGCATCCCATTGAGACCTATAGTAAACACCTTAAGCTCACCCACTTATCTCCTAGCTCAATATTTTGCTAAAACATTGCACCCATTATCAGGCAACACCTCCTCATATTTAAAATAATTTGCATCCTTTGTTGAATGGATCAAAATCTTAGACTTAAATGATATTGATCTCCTTGTTAGCTTTGACATAGTATCACTCTACACTATGATTCTCGTGAATGAAGCGATTGATGTTATGGGGACCATGATTGGCAGTGAAACTTTAGAATTATTAAAACTTCATCTAAAATCACCTTATTTTTGTTTTAAAGGAAAAATGTATAAGAAAACACATGAGGTAGCTATGGGATCACCACTATCACCAATAGTGGCCAACATTATGGAACAATTTGAACAAAGAGCACTCAGCTCATTTCCATACACACCAGAAGAATGGAAAAGATATGTCGATGATATATTCGCAAAATGGAGCCATGGAAAAGATAAACTTTATGAATTTCTATCTCACATCAATATCCTCGGATAAGACATTAAATTCACTATTGGAATTGATAAAGAAAACCAATTACATTTCCTTGACATCCTTCTAACCAATAAAAATGGTAAACTAGGATACCAAGTCTTTAGAAAGAAAACTGACACTGAGAGATATCTACACTTAGATTCTCATCACCTTCCCAAACAAAAAACTAGCATCATTAAAACCCTAGCCACTAGAGCAACAAAAATTTATGATCCTAAACATTTAAACCATGAAATTGACCATCTTTAGAAAGTATTTGAAGATAATGGTTATCATAGAAACATCATTAACAAAAAAATCCATCAAACACTAAAAAAAATAAAAAATAAAAAATAAAAAATAAAAAATAAAAATAAAAATAAAAATATCTTTTGACTTCCCTAAAATCACCCTTCCTTTCATAAAAGGAACCACAAACAAAATAGCTAAAATTCTATTAAAAAAACATCATGGTTGCTTTCACTCCTCCAAACGCTATTAGAAAATTAATTGACTATGTCAAAGATCAAGTGTACCCTAATAAACATAAAGGTGTATACAATATTCCTTGTTCTTGTGGAAAAGAATACATAGGAGAAACCGGTAGATCGATTAGCATTAGACTCAAAGAGCATGCTATGACATAATGAGAAATAGAGCTTCAAAGTCTTCCGTGGAACAACATGCATGCTCCTCCTCTCATTGCATTTGCATGGAAAATACTAAACTTATCCAAAAGGAAGAACACTACTTAAAAAGAAGAGTTAAAGAAGCCATAGAGATTGAAAAAAAATAAATGCTATGAACCGAGATGATGGTCTAAAACTTAGTAACACTTGGAAACCTTTATTAATGAAAACCAAAAATTAATAATAATTAAAAATAGATATCATGAATTGTCATAAATAAAATTATCTAAAATATACATTATTAATTTTTAAAATATTTTTTTTTCTAAATATGACTAATTCTATTAATGTAACAAAAAAAGATACATGGAGGCACCAGTCTCTGCAGAACCTGTCTCAGATTTTACCATGTTTTAACAAACAATACCTAAAAATGACTGCCCTCATTGGGGAAACTAGTCCAAAACTTGAGAAGTGTGCTGCCCACGCAGGGGAACCAGCCTGTAATAGCATTGTGGAATAGTTTTTTGAACAAAACAACAAAATTGACAACAATTACAACAACAAACATCAGAAAAGACCCCTAAGATGGTGACCGAGTGCTCAAAGAAAACTTGAAATAAACCTTGGCTTGGTAGGTGTCATTAGGTGGCAGAGGTTGCTCCACAATTAGACACCTGTAAGCCTCTAAGTCATCTTTGTTGTGTTGTTGCTCGCTTGTTGTTGCTTCCATATTCGTATTTCCGCCTGGAGTATTATGTCTCGGAGTTGCATCCGTTCGGTTTAGAGCTTCACCATGTGTTCTGCAAGTCCCACAACTACTACCAGGAGTTTTCCTTCTACTGGTGTCAGTCCTTTCCTAAATGATGCGAGCCAAGATGACAAAGCTCTCTGGCTCCTCTCTGAAAGAAATAGAAATGGTAGCAATAATGCATGGGCGCTCTAGCGTGCAACGAAACTGGAACTGGGTAGAATGGGAGGGTTGCATCATCGGGATAGAGGCATCAGGAGGTTGATGAGCATCTGCAGCATGCCTAGAGCTAGCCGTCTAAGCACGCCCCCTACCACTGCGGGTGGCGGGATACCGATCTGTGAAGTGATCCTCTATCGAGGGAGAGGATGAATCTGAAGGAATAGAGTTAGGGAGGGATAGTGAGGGAGGGAAAGTTGCTCTACCTCTGTTGCTGCCCCTTCTACATCGCATCTTGTGCTACAAACGAGGCATATTTGCTTGGCTGGAGTTGGTTCGACGGGTGCTAGGAGGAGTAGGATGAAGGGTAGAATGACCAGTGGAAGCAGGAGAATGGGGAATTCAAAGTTCAGAAGCAGAATTTAGGGCCGAAGCAGCAGTTCTAAAGTAGCAAAGTAGATTATGCGAGAAGTAGGCACCTTCAACCATTTCAATACAACAGAGGATCTGGCACCTTCTCCCTGTTGTCGCGCACGAGCTCGGCTTTGTAGCAGCAGGGAGGTAGTTACAATTCAAAGGAGGCATAACAAGGGGAAGGCGATCTGAAATCGCCATCTTATGGATCAAAGTGAGATTTCCTTGGCTTTCACACAACATTAAAATGCCATTAATTATGGTGGTGGGCTTCTGACTGGAAGCGTGGGTGGCCATGTGACCGCGCCACTTGCCAGCCCAGATTTGTTGCGCTGTAACAACGCGATTAATCACCCGCATCCGGGAGTGTTGCATCTTTCTGCACTAGATCGATGCATTCCTGTAAATGAGAGTTGTCACTTAAAATGTCAAATGAGCTCGCGGTAAGAACTCATTCATTATCCACCCTTAGATTTTCTAGGAGATCCACCACTTTATTGCCTTCCCTTTTGATATGTTGGAATGTGATTGCTCTATTGGTTAAGAGCCATTTTTCTATGAGCTCTAAATGAGCCACTAGTCTCCAGCTGTTGGCTACTTTGTGGGTAGGTGTTCCTTGAAGAATTTGATTGGCTATGGTGATGAGGATTTGTGGGTCTCCTTCAATTATTATAGGGAAAAAACCATGTTGTTGAGCAAAGCACAGTCCCTGCCATAGTCCTTCTAGTTCTGCTGAGTTGTTTATGTCCCAACCTATTGATCCATAGAAGTTCAAGAGTGGTTTGCCTCCATGATCCTTGAAAATTCCTCCATAGCCTGCCATGCCTGGGTTGCCTTTGGAGGCTCCATCAAAATTTAATTATATCATTCCTTGGGAAGGAGGTTGCCATTTACTTGGAGCTTTGGAATTTTGCGAGAGGTTGCTAGAGTGCTCATGAGTTTGGGAAATCCAAAGATGCCAACTCTCCCATATGTTCTTCTCCTGAGGTATGGTAGGTAAGCCCTCTTCATGCCAATTTTGAAGAGCCAAGGTTTCTTGAAGGTTGTTGCAAAAATTATTCCATATGGTATCTAGAGGAGTGCATTGATTCTTAAATATGCACCTATTCCTTTCTTTCCATAAAGTCAAAACAAGTAGGCTTGGAATAATTTTCCATAGAGAGTTTACAACCTGCTCTTGTAAGGCTCTATTATCCAGTTTCGTATGGTGTTTGTAATATCCTTTGTTACTCTACCGATTTTTTGACATCTGAATTCAATTTTTTCCCATAGTTTATTGGCAAGGTGGCATGTGTCCATGAGATGTTGTATTGTCTCTTCCTGTTGGTTGCAATTGGGGCATCTAGAGGGCCCATGGAAGCTTTTCTTCCTTAGATTGTCCCAGCTGAGTTTCTTTTTTGACATAGCAACCAGAGAAACATTGAGACCTTGGGTCAAATAACCAGACCAAATTTTGTCCCACATTGGATCTTTTCCATCCTGATTGCTAATCAAGAGGTTGTATGCTTCCTTTGTAGTAAAAGTCTCACGTGGTGTATAGCCCCATCTCAGAATATCATTTTTGTCTGAGAATCGGATTTTTCTATTCGTGAGTTTTGTGTCAAGCTCATTGTGGATTTGCTTTGTTCCTTGACAAAATATTTGTGCCGCTTTTAGCCATTGTCTATATCCCTGATTGAGGGCCTTGTTTTTTAAAATATTAATAGCTCTACAATTTGTCAAAAACTCCTCATTGAGAATTGTGTTCCCTTGAAGATGGACTCACTTTAAAAGTATAAAATGTTGGGTTTCATAAAAATTCTTCTCGAGTTTTTCCACATTTGTCTCAATTAAATTCACCTGTACGAAATCATTTTTTAAAATGATCAAATCCTTCCATAGAAAGGATTTGATGGACAATGCAATACAATTTGGGAATTTTTGTCTATTAAGAGCAAAATACATATCAAATCTAACGATTTTAAAGCATTGCAGGGACGAAAAAACCGTACCTAAATTTTCCAGACTTAAGCATCCTTTTAGATATGGCCGTAACATACCTATCATCAATCAACAGTGGAACCCTAATTAAAAGTGAAATAAAAACCAAAAGATTCTAGCTAATTAAAATTTATCAAAAACCACCAAAGTTACATCTTGAATTAGCATCTACTCTTTGATTTGATTTATGGTTGTGTCTAGATGCACTCAGCGACACCAAATCTGAGCAATGGCTTGAGGTAGACTCAAAAAAGAAAGATAAGAAAATAAATAATTTAATTTATGCCCAAGATAAATTCAAACCTACATAACCTCGCTCTATAATTATCTCACACCTTGACTTTATCACAATAAAAACCAATATCTAGGATATCTTTTCATACACTTCTCACAATAGGATGTTCCATAGGAATGATAGCACACAGCTAGGTTCCACTCACCAATAAATCTCCTCAAAATTTGACTATAATAAGCATTCCATCCCACTCGAAAATCTGGAGCATTCAATCTCCCTTAGAAATTCTACTTCCTCTAAAAAAAAAAATCGATAAATGAGACTAAAGAAATATTTCCATATAATGAAATAGGAAAATCGATAAATATTTCCAATCCCAACAATATAATAAGCATTCCTCACACCATAACGTTCCATAGAATAGAGCACATAGTTAGGTTCCACCTCAATATATAACTCTGATAATTATTTTAAAATATGCAACAAGAAACGTCCTCAGAATTTGACTATAATAACCATTTCATCCAACTCAAAAACATGATGAATTGTGCCAAGATGACATGTTTAGCCTTGCTGAATTATCAGCTATTGAAAACTAGCAAGAGCAAGTGGTAGTCAGCTTGGAGTCCGCTTTTTCATTATGGACATCCTTGGTAAAACAAATGCTGCGGAAAATGGAATTTCTTGAAACTGAAAAACAAGCAGCTCCATTCAAAGATACACACCCTCTTTGCCAGAGTTTTAGAAGTGGAGGGGGATAATTTATCCCTTAAGAATATGTTACATGAAACTAAAGAACAGGAAATTCTCCATCCTCCAAATGGTGCACTGCATGCAAAAATCCTTGACCTTAAAAGAAAGCAAGAAGAAATTCGATCCCAACAAGCCACTTTCAAACAAGAAACAAAGACACAAATAAATTCTTGGGTACAGGTGGTTCGAGGGAAGGATAAGAATCCTACCCCTCTTGCAGTAGTTGAGGAGTTGATGCAAGAAAAACTTGGGGAAGAATGCAACAGATGGGCAAGAGAATTGAATCTCAAGGTGAGAGGTCTCCCTTTACCCCACCCCTCATTGGATCCCATGGAAGTGGGGGCTAGGTTCCTTCGAGACACCCTTAGCCTCCTCGATATAGCTTTGGACATATCTCTCTTCCCCCACTTTATTCCTCAGGTTTCGGACTGCATCTGACAGACTTTGTCCCCTCAGGGCTAAGCGGAAGTTGTTTTCTCTTCCAAACAAGATTTTCTTGGATGAGGACCTCACTCAAGCACAGGTTGTGGAATTAAACAATCCGGAGAACAAGTTATGGCAGCACGATAGGCAGGGAAATGGATAGTCATCAAGAATCTCCGAGTAGTCATTTAGGACTCCTTCCCACCTGGGTGGAAACCTCGAACTGGAGGTTCCAAATGACGGGCCCGCTTGGGGAGGCAACAGGGTACAAGAATTTATATTCGTTTTTGGAATGGCAATGGATATTTTTGGCCATTGTCAGGACTCTTGTATGATGCTCTCGAATCAATAGATGTCCTCTTCGTGACCAAGACTCATGCAAGCCCTGTTTGACCCCTCCTAGATATTGCAGGTAACCATTGGGTCTCAGTTTGCAGGCAGGAGATGAGGAGCTCAAGAGGGGTCAGAGCATCAAGTGGAGTTTCTTGTTTGGCTAGTGACTCACTCTGGAATAGGGTATCTTTAGTAGCCGAAGTTGAGTTTGCCAGGTTTATGTCAATTTGGAGTAGCGTCGGAGTCTCCCCTCCGAGGGACATCTACATTGCAATTTGTTACTTCCCCCTAGCCTCTTCACCATTTGTTGTCCATAATGGCTCAAATGGGGATCCCTTTATAGACTTGTACACTGACATCACCTGATACAGTGCTATTGGGGAAGTCATCCTCCTAGGTGACTTCAATGCTCGCACTAGAGATCTCTAGATCCCTCTCCATGATCGATCAAAGGATGTATTTGTACTTAGGGGATAGATCCAGATTCAGTAGGGCTTCACCGAATGTCAGATGATGCTTTAGGGCCCATTGCAGTTTATGGTAAACATCTATTGCAATTGGGGGAATCTCAAGAGTTGTTGATTCTAAATGGTCTCCCCTGTTTCCCAGACTCTCACTTTTTCACTTGTCGGCGATATTGCGAGAGTGCGAGTGTAGTTGATTATGTACTCACTAGCCATAACTTGCTCCCTTTTATTCACCATCTCTTAGTCTCCCCCATCCCCTTTGCTAATCATGCACTTATTTCCTTCTCTCTCTGGTTTGACCTTCCCCTTCCACCCCATCCCTCCCCTTGGGGCCCACCCCGAACTACCTTCCAATTGACGAAGGAGACCCTAACATTTTCTCCTCTAACCTACGCAAGATACTCCCATCAAAAATCTAGTTCTCCTTGCTTGACTCTACTTCAACTAAATACACCTGTCTTTCAGCTACCATTTGGGAAGCAACACTCAAATCCTTCCCCCACGCCGCTCGTTCCACTTCCATCTCCCCTAAAGTTGGATCTTGCCCCATGAACAAATGGTATGATGATGAATATAAGACTCTACATCGAGAACTTCGATATGCTTTCACCCACTCTCAACCCTCCTACTCCGAACTCAAAGCTTCTTATCGTCGTCTCCTTTGTCACAAGAAACGAATCTTTGTCTCCCATAGAAGATGGGAACTTTCTGCTCTCCTTGTCCATTCCCCTAAACAATATTGGCACACCATCCTTCCCAAACGATCCCCTATTCCACCTGACCTTGACCCTACATCCATGTTCTCTCACACTTCCAACCTTTATGATATTCCCAGGCAGGCCCAAATTCATGTTACCTCCCCACCCTCTTCTTGTTATCTATTCTCAGACAGAGATATTAGAGAGGCCATTTGGGTGATGAACAACAGGAAAGTAGCTGATGAGGAAGGATACTAAGAAGAGTTCTTTAAGCATGGTTTCTGTGCTTTGGTTAGCTACTTGGATGATCTCTTAAACCATGTAGTTCATGAAGGTTTTCCACTGACATGGGCACACCACATCATCAATCTGATCCACAAATCAGGTTCTAGCTCAAATCCCAATAACTACAGAACAATCATGGTGGGTCACATGTTCTCAAAGTTTTATGTTACTGTTCTACATAGGAAGCTCTCCAATGACCTTGAGCAGAGACAACTCAAAGCTAGGGGACAAGTAGGTTTTTGACCAGATCATCAGACCATTGACCACATTTTCACCCTTCGCGCCGTGATTGAGGAGGCACGACACCGCTCTTCGAAAGTCTACTATTGTTTCGTAGATTTTTGGAAAGCCTTTGACTCTGTTTCGAGGGAGGCCTTGCTCCAGAGACTCAGAGATATTTCATTTCTGCAACCTTATTGACCACTATTATGCACCTATATGAGTCTGTTCTTGGTTGTCTTCACGCAGCCCATGGGATGTCTAATTTCATTCGAAGCATTATTGGGGTTAAACAGGGTTGTCCACTATCCCCTACCCTATTTTGGATCTATATTGATGAGTTGGAAGCATTTCTACATGAGCATATCCAGGACACTGATGGCTAGCTTCTTCACCAGGTTATGATATCTATTATACTCTTTACTGATGACATGGTCCTCCTCTCCTCATCCCCAGAAGGATTACAGAGGCAGCTAGATGCCTTAGCTCTATTATGTGACCATTAACAGTTGATGGTCAACCTGGGTAAAACCAAGGTTATGATTTTCAATGGGGTGAAGAAAACCTCAGACCTTCACTTTCTATTAAGAGGGGAGGAGATTGAGATCACCAGCACGTATACTTACTTGGGGGTGAAATTTTCAGGTCCTCGCTTCAGTTTGCGACCAGTGCTTCAGCCTCAGATCAAAAAAGGATATGGATCCTTAGCCCTTCTCGAGAGACAGTGCTTTCGACATCACTTCTAGGACATCTCGTCTAAGATGAGCCTCATGGACACCTTGATTCATCCCACTATTCTATATGGCTTAGAGATTTAGGTACCATCTTTACTTGAGTCGGACCGGGCTTCAGCTGAGAGAGTCCAGTTTCTTCTTCTCCACCGCATCATTAGGTTCAAACTGACAGTGCTGCAACACATCATCCTTGCAGAGTTTGGAGCTCAGCCCTTTCGGCTTGAGACAGTCTTCAGATTGGTTTCATTCTTGCATCGTGTCCATGGCTTGGCAGACTCGATAAAGAGTAGGGACCATTATCCTTACTTGGCATATTTCTCTTTTGAGACTATTTCCCATTCTACCCCCTCATGGTTTACAAGAGTTTCAAACCTCTTAGAGTCAGTGGGAATTCAGTTGGATCATCTCCCTCCTTTCTAATATTCCTCAGATGCTCCTGGTCACCTTTTACCTACTAAACAGGAGCTAGACAAGATCATCGGGGAGGACATCTATAGGGAGTTGATCCAGGTCACCTGGGTCAATCCTCCAAGAGGATTGTGCCCAAAGATGGCCTTCTATGTTGAGTACTTCTTGGAATTGAGAGACGGGCTCACTGTTCGGCCCCAGTATATGTTTCACCACCGGATGCATGCTCTTCGCATTCCTGTAGGCCAATATAAAGTAGGTTCTCATAGACTTCGGGTAGAGACAGACCACCAGGTGGATAGACTAGACAGACTCTCCCAGGTATGTCATTTACAGGAAGTGGAGACCGAGGTGCACTTCATCCTTGGATGCCCTGTCTACTATGAGATCAAAGGAAGGTTTCATTTCTTGTTCAAATATTCTTGGACCCTCGCCGACTTTTTCAGGTACCTTAATCAGAGATGTTTGGCCCTATATATGCAGGAGGCTCTTAGGTTCCAAGCACATATTCTTCAGCCTCCCATCAGTCTAGACCCCACACAGAGGATCACGACATTTTTCAGGGTACTACCTTAAGACAGGGGCACCAAGAGATCGATTGATACTAGTACATATGCAGACTCCAAATTAGTGAGGACCTGTGGGACCTCACCTTGCTACACGAGATCTCAGCAGCAGTGCCATCTCAGATCCATTCCTGGGAGACAGATTAGGTCCTCCAACATTCAGCAGTGTGTGAACCCCCTAGGACACGATTTAGTGGACAGTCTGCACTTGCCATCGACTCTTCATCGAGACAACAAACATTGTTGAGTTTCTTCAGCATTATTCATTCAGCCTCAGATTTTAGGAGAGATGGGTATGATCCTCAGACCTATTAGGTTCTGGATCTTCTCCGCTAGAGCCAGATGTTGATTTACTTCATGCATTATATCTTTTATAGTAGACTCCTGCTTTGTATATACATCAGTGTACTCAACAGTGCCTTTGACCTACTTTGTGGTCATTAGTTGGACATAAATATAATTATCTTATCTTATCTTATCTACATCCTCTCAGAAATAAAAAAAAAATAAAAAATAAAAAAATAAAAAATTCGATAAGTGATTCCACCAATTGGAATAAAGAAGTCTTTTCACAGAATGGAAAAGAAAAATCAATATATAAATGGAATAAAGTAATATCAAATCATAATAAAAAAGAAAACACCAATACCAATATCATCTCAATGGACAACATAGAAGAACCTCGAAAATCCACTATCATTAACCTTTTTGACCTTGAATTAGACAACGCATTAGAAACCCTACTTCAAAAAGGTTTGAATTTTTGTTATAGATCCCAACAAAATACCCGTTGAAGAAGTAATCAGTAACGTTGAAGTGGAAATCAAAGACTTATATTCTATTAAAGCAGAGTAAATTAGAAAATATGTGGCCAAAATCCTCAAAAACTCCAAACCTCTTGCTAGCAATTTACCCAAAAAAAACCTAAAAAGTAACAAATACATAGTTATTTTAAAATCAGAAAAGGGAAATGCCACAGTAATAATGATAGAAAGGATTATGATGAGAAAATTTATGATCACTTAAACAATAGTGGATGTTATAAACTTATTGACAAGGGTCCTAGCAAGAAACGCCTTCGTGATGTCATCAAACAAATCAAAGAATCATGTTTGGATATAGTTAAAAAGAAGAAAATCACTCCAACTTACTCAAGTATCCCTAGAATATATGGAGCTCCTAAGATACATAAATCCAAAATCCCATTAAGACCTATAGTAAACACCATATGATCACCCACTTATCTCCTAGCTTAATATATTGCTAAAAATGTGCCAATTATCAAGGAACACCTCTTCATATGTAAAATATTATGCATCCTTTGTTAAATGGATCAAAAACTTAGAAGTAAATGATAATGATCTCATTGTTACCTTTGACATAGTATCACTCTACACTATTATTCCCATGGATGAAGTTATTGATGTTATGACCATGATTGACAATGAAACTCTAGAATTATTAAAACTTTGTCTAAAATCATTTTTTAAGGAAAAATCTATGAGAAAACACACGGTGTAGCTATGGGATCACCATTATCACCAATAGTGGCCAACATTTATATGGAACACTTTAAACGAAGAGAACTTAACTCATTTCCATACACTTTAAAAGAATGGAAAAGATATGTCGATGACGTATTCAGAAAATGGAGCCATGAAAAAGATAAACTTGATGAATCTCTATCTCACATCAACAACCTCTCTAAAAACATTAAATTCATTATTGAAATTGAGAAAGAAAACCAATTACCTTTCCTTGACATCCTTCTAACCAAGAAAAATGGTAAACTAGGGTACCAGTTATTTAGAAAGAAAGCTCACATTGATAGCTATCTACACGCAGATAATTCTCATCACCATCGCAAACAAAAAACTACCATAATCAAAACCCTAACCACTAGAACAATAAAAAATTTTGATCCTCAACATTTAAACCATGAACTTGAGCATCTATACAAGGTCTTTGAATATAATGGTTATCATAGAAACATAATTAACAAAAAAATCCATCAAACCTTAAATAAAAAATATATTTTGACTTCCCTAAAATCACCCTTCCTTTCATAAAAGGGACCATAGACAAAATAGCTAAAATTCTAAAAAAATAAAATGTCATGGTTGTTTTCACTCCTCTAAACACTATTGGAAAATTAATTGACTTTGTCAAAGACCAAGTGTACCCTAATAAACATAAAGGTGTATACATTGTTCCTTGTTCTTGTGGAAAAGAATACATAGGAGAAATGGGTAGATCAGTTAGCATTAGACTCAAAGAGCATGCTACAAACATATTGAGAAATAGAGCTTCAAAATTTGCCCTGGTAGAACATGCATGCTCCTCTCATTACGTTTGCATGGAAAAACCTAAATTTATCCAAAAGGAAGAACACTACTTAAAAAGAATAATTAAAGAAGTCATAGAGATTGAAAAAGAACAAACATTATGAACTCGGATGACAGTTTGAAACTTAATAACACTTGGAAACCTTTATTAAATAAAATTAAAAATCAATAATAATAATAAATAGATATCATGATCTAACATAGATAAAATTATCTAAAATATAGATTATGATTTTTTAACATATTAATATCTTTACTCCTCATTGAGAATTGGGTTCTGAAGATGGACTCACTTTGAAAGTATGAAACGTTGGGTTTCATAAAAAATTACTTCACAGGCTTTTCTACATTTTTTCAATATCTTAATTTTATTTGATTTGATAAGTATTATTATTATTAGAGTGGAAATCAACAACTTAAATATGCTAGCATTTCTACCATTATCAATTACATAGTGTTGCTACAAGAAATTCCCCTAACTTTATATGATTGCCCACAAATCACACTGAGCAACCCTAGACAATATTTGAGGTAAGTATTTTAATACTTTTTATTAGTATTTATTTTATTTTATTGATTTTGATCATCAACCTTGATTTTTCTTCGTTTGAATCGTGACCTTGGTTAATACTATTTACAAAAATGATCATATTCTTTTAATTTTATATTTTTCTTTTTTTTCACTTTCAATTCCTCTCAAACATTTCTGAAAATTTTATGATTGCGCTGAGAGTCGTACTACAGCCGATATAAACCAAATGAGTAGATGTATATACAACATATTATAACTTTCTTAATAAATATTAATAATTATGTTATATTTTTTTTAAAGTTATTTAACATTATATTTAATAAATCAATCTCTCTTTATCTTATTTTTATAATAGTATTTAATAACCCAAAGCTTGCATCTAAATAATAATATTATTAAACAAGGTAGATTTTAATACATAGTTTCCTTAATAATAATATATTAATTATTTGCTGTATTAACATAATCTTATTTAATAATTTTTTATATATATCTAAATATTAGCTCTCTTTAAGTATTTAATTCTCGTCCTTTCTACGTAAAATAATTAATAAAATAATAAATAATAGATATTGTGGAAAAAAGTAGTTTTCATTCTTCTTTTCTTTGCCTTTCCTCTTGGAATCTCTAAACTCTTACAAAGAGCTTTCAAAACTCATTAAACCGATAAAAATGAAAGTTTTCTTTAATAATTTCATTATTAATTTCAATTTTTAGATTAAAAATACTATATAATTAATTTAAAAGAAATAATGATTAAAACATATTATTTAAAAAAATGTACATTCAAATTCAAAAATATGTATATTGTAAAAAAAATTAATCAAACTTTTTAACAATTTTGGAAGATTTTCAAGTTCCCTTACACTTTATCTCTTTAAAATTAGGTTATTGTTTAGTATATTTGTAACCTAGAGAGAAGGCGTTCTCCACCCCAACATGGTTTAAAGATGTTTGTAATATAAATGTTAACATTTTGACTTAAATCAAATTACATAAAAAATAAAAATTAAATATAAATAAAAAAATAAACTAATAAAAAAGATTATGTAATGTAAACATACTGGGTCAAATAAAATTAAACAAAACTAAAATTAACCTATAAAACTCAAGATAATAAAAATAAAAATTGTCCATGATATTCATGTGGAATATAATGTATTTAAAAGAGAAATTAAACCAGCCTAGATCCATCTTAACTCTCCAAATATATTTTCACTTTAAAAGAGGTTTACATATCAAGAAATTTGATCCCTCTCGACCCTTAAATCTGGAGTCAAGATGGATTGAGATTGGTCTAGTTAAAGTTCACTTTTTTATTTGGTCTAGCAAAATCTTTAATTGATTTTTTTAATAATATATATTCTTTCCATTTTAAAATTTTGAAAATTCAAATACAATTTAAATATTTGAAAAATTACTATATAATTATATATTAAATTTTAACTTTATAAATATAATTACTAAATAATATATTTATTTTTAAAATAAAAATTAGCTATATTATTATTATAAAATTTACATATAACATTAGCTGCATATCAATATATTTAATTCACTTTCACAATTATTTTATTCAGTTAAACAAACATTTTCAGTGAGAAGAAAAAACACAACAAATTTTATTAATGTTAAGTCAAATTACATAAACTATTAACAAAAACCTAACATTGTGCGCATGTATTAATATATTTCTAAACTTGTTGATTTGTTGGTTACGCATAGTCTATAAATTATTTGAAAAATTACAAGTTAAACTACATTCAAACTATGTTTAAAAATATTTGTTTGCAACATGTCGACATATGACAATATATTTTTAAAAATGAAATAATAGTGAGGTTTTAATTAACCAGCCTAGATCTATTTTAACTCCAAACCTACCCAGCCTCAAGAGGGATCAAATCTCTTGATATGCAAACCTCTTTTCGAGTGAAAATAGACTTGATCCCTCTTGGTACTTGGTAAATCCAGAGTTAAGATGGATCTAGGCTAGTTTTAAATTGATTTATCTCTTATTTCCCCTCTTTACCATGTTGATACCTCACTTATTTTAACTTTAAATCTATGTTATTATTATTAATGTATTTTGAATAGTCAAGCTCCTTCATGGGACAAGGTGAATGTGATCTGAGATGAGCGATGACTAGGGTCTTTGTAGTTTCTTTATCTATGTTGAATTTTGGAGATTCAGAGAAGAAATTTGTTGTAGGAATGGTAGTTCAGGCCTCATATAGTGCCATATTGAAAGCCAATTTTTTTCTCCCAGTTGTTCAAGAAGCTCAGCCCCCCAATATTATTGTGGATCCATTCTTATAGATGTTCAGGAAACTTGACCCCCCCCCCTGCTGTGTTTGTTTGATCTACACAAGTGGATCTCTAAATTGTGCAAACCCTTATTGTCGAAGGATCTAACATTTATCCTTTGGCTCAAGGTTTCTTTGTTGCTTCTTTTGATAATGTCAAGGACAATCAGAAAATTTGTGATTATGGGCCCTTGTTTTGGGGGGGCACTGGCTTTTCTTGTAGCCTTTCACTCCCACTTTTGATCCAGTATTGGCATCTATTTCCTCAACTCCTGTTTGGGTTAGGCTTTATAATCTTCCGCTGCATTTTTGGAATATCTCAATGCTATCCTCTAGTGGAAAATGTGTTATGGAAGTTTTATTGTTGCAGTCCAACATGAAAAATGTATTATAAAACTACTTATGCACAAATTTGTGTGGAGATGAATTTCAGTAAGGGTTTTCCTACTGAAATTAATTTGTGAACTCCAAATTATGTGTGGGCTTAGAAGATCGACTACGAAAATGTATCTTTTCTTTACAGAGTGCGTTATGAAACTGGGCACATGCCCAAATCTTTTGCAGAACAACAGTGCCTAGAAAAATAATCGGAGATCTATATTATGGAAGGGATCTCAGTACAAGCATTACACGATATAAGGCAAAAGAATCTCAGGGTGAGGGAGAAGCAAAGGGAATTTAGGAAGAAAATATTGATAAAGATGATTCTACGAAGCAATCAGCAATTAGTCAGGAAGAAGCGCATAAGGACCTGTCAGATTCAACAACAGTGAAAGAACAACAAATTCTAGTGAAAGATGAAGATCCCCTTGAATCCCCAAGTGAAATTGTTGGAAAATCCACTTCTTGGGAAAATCAAGCTAATAAGGAAGATATGGAAAATAACAAGGTTCGCGCATCAAAGTATTCACTAGATGCAACAAAAACTACAGATTTCATTAAACTGGAAAAAAATGAAAAATATTTCACCAAGAAAAACCATAACTTAGCCTAAATTAAAGTATTAGAAAATGGAGTGTAAATGCGTATTGATTTAGGAGTTTTTTGGGAAAATTTTCAGTTGGAAAGGGTCAATTTTTTTCTTTCATGAGTAATCATTTGAGGGTTTGGATTGAACCTTTGTACCCAATCTCAAAATTTGAGACTATATCTTAAGTGTCTTTTTTAATAAAATTCTCATATTTGTTTCTTTAATAAAAACATAATATATTTTAAATAATCAACCATTATTAATTCATTTCATACCTTTTATTATTACATAAATGATTTATTTTTTATTTTATCATATATTTAAATTTTCAATTTATATTTATTTTAAACACACATACAGATTTAATTTCCAAATACTCCAAACACCATAATTATCATTAATAAATGTAAGTGATAAGTGCGATATAAATACTTACATTCCCATCGGATATAATACAAATTGACTATTAACAAATCATATTAATCTATAATAAAATTAGAAATCAACTCGACTAATCATATTAATCTTATAGTAATAATTAGAATCATAGACTTTTTAAAAAAATTATATTTATTAAGATGTAATTTCAATGGTTTGGAAATTTTGTTGGTAGAGATAGCTTAATTGACATATAGCGGTATTATAATATAATTGAAGTAATAGACATAAAAATAAAAAAAAAAAAAATTATGTAGATGTAATTTCAATAATAATTTTGGAAATTTTATTTTTTAAGGTACTCAATTAACAATAATCATCAAAAATAGAAATTTTTTTTTTTTTTTTTTTTTTTTTTTTTTCCCCAACCAAAATCTTAAAAATTCAAATTTTAATATCCTTCTCTTAATAAAAAAATTAAAAAATTAAATTAAAAAAAAACCAAAAATCTTTTTTTTTTTTTAAATTAATAAAACCAAAATTTCGCACATCGTAAGATAGTTCACTTACTTTAGATTTTACGAAGTACTCACCTGTCAACCCTTTTATTATTTAAAGAATTGGACATTCTTAAAAGATATGTAAAATATTGACAAATGCAACCTAAAAACATTATGCTATAACCTTTTGAAAAATAAACACTATACTATAACCTTTTTAAAAAGATTGAGGTGATGGATCTTTGTGCTGTTTGGTGTCATGCTTGGTCAGTATTTTGTCTTTTTCCATCACAATAATACAAACAATAAATTATTTTTTTCATTTTTTCATCTCTGTCTCGATGGTTTGAACATAATTAAATTTTAAAAAAATTATTTGTAATCAGTTTTTTTAAAAACATGTGGTATGAACATTTTTAAAGTATAAAGATTTATAATTAAAATTAATTTAAAATTTATTAAATTTAAGATTTTTGTAAGTTATTATTGTAGAGATAAATTTTCTTTGGATAATTATATTGTTAAGGTTTGGTCAATATTTCGAAAACTAATAATATAGTGTACTCTTTAAGATAAAGGTGAAAAATTTATTAATAATAATAAAGTAATAAAAATACAGCATTACCCAAAATTAACTACTAAAATATTTAATATTTATATATAATTATTATTTAATTATTTAAATATTTATAATATAATTATTATTTAATTATTTAAATATTTATATATAATCATTAGATATAATATTTTTAATATTATATAAAATATAAAAATATAATATTGTTGTAATATAACTTCATTTGATTGTTGGGCAATACCCTAAGTAGAGTTTTTCCTACCCTCGAAGCTATCAAATACACCCACTTAAAACATCCCCTCTCACTCAAATGTTATAGTAGTGAGTCAGCTATGAGTCAAGGGATCCCAAGGGTTAGATATAAAAGATATGACTTTGTTAATAACAAAAACATTAAAAAAGAAATAAAAATTAGACAGACCAAAAAATGCTTTTAATGCACTTTTCTTTTTTGGCTTTTGTTTATGTTTCATTTTCTTGACTTTGTTAATGTTGATATAAACCTTTCTTTATGATATTCATGTCTATAATTTTTTATTAGTTTTAACACAATTTATATGAGATGGAACTTTACATAACCATCATTCAGATTTCACTATGAAATTCAAAATTGAATTCACTTAAAAGAAAAAGGGAAAATAACTTTATATTAAACTATGGTCTCCAATAGGGACGCTTGACATTTACAAGAAAACAATATCTTATTATTATAAACTTTACAAAAGTATCAAAGATTTATAAAATTATATTATTAGTTAGATATAGAAACATGAAATTGAATGTGATAGGCTTGACTTTTAAATAATATTCCTGTCTACACCCGAACTTTTATAATGAAGTGAAAACATTTATAATGTGTGCAATTTGGTCTTTTGTCGACATCCCTAACTTTAATAATTTAGAATTTTATAAAATATTTTGTTTTAATAGGCACCACATATATTAAAAATAATTTTTAATTATATTATAAATCAGATATATACACTATATATCCTAAAGCAAAAAGTTATATATATAGAAGTTTTTGCAAAAGTTTATGTCAATAAGAGGTAATAATCTTTTATAACTTAATCTTATCTGCTCTTGGTGTCAACACAAATTTCAATCCATATGCAATAAGTAAATTTTGTAATAAAAGTAATATTTTGTTATTGAATATATATATATATATATATATATACTATATATATATAATATATTAAATTTTTTCATGAAGTTTAAGCAAAGAGTATAATTAAGTTCTTAGGTAATGAATAGAGCTCACAATTATCACAATATAAAATTTACAAAACTTCATAATATTACATTTTTAGTTAATTTCTAAATAAATTTTGTGTGTTTTATGAAATTAAATAAGGTTTTACAGTTTTAGTTGTTTTATATTGAACATAAAAATTATAAAAAAAATATGATGATTATTGGTTTTTTTCGGAAGTTGGTAGGAAGAGAATCTTGGTTTCCAACATCTATGTCTTTTATTATATGGTGGATTTTGTCTTTTTCTTCTAAAATTGTTTGGACAGATTTTGCTGACATGATGTGATTTTAAGTTCCATGCTATGAATTTTTGCTTAGGTTAACAACCATGTTCTTCCACATCTTACATTCTACTTTTAGTTCATCAATTGTATGTTTTTGTTGCACTAGGGTACTCATGATTATGACATTTTGTGATGTACTCTAATATGCATGAAATTTTTGTTGTACTAGGGTACTCATGATTATGACATTTTGTGATGTACTCTAATATTCATTTTCCTGCACATTTGAGTTCACCAAAAAAAGGAGGACTTGTTACATTGAATTGATTCTTCATGTCTTCTCAAAACCCTTCTAAATTCATGTAATTCCCCATAATCCATATGAGTAATAGACTAAAAAAATAACGGCACTAACTTTGTTGGAGCATATTCACAACCTTGAGTTGATGCATAAAGGTTTTGGCCAAAAAATACCTTATATTCTTCACACATTCCTCCCCCCTGTTCCATAGATTATACTATGAAAACATAGTGCTAGAGGACCATCAATTTTCAATACCAAGTTGTAGGAAATTAGTGCCCAAATTTACCTAAGGAGAAAAGAACCAAAATAAAAGGCTAGGACACAAACAAAACCAAGTAAATCGAGAAGGTTTACTCTAATAAAAGAACTAAAGGTGCAAAGATTCCCCTTGGAAGATATAAAACATGGACCAAAACCATACATAAAATACATTCACCCTTTCAAAACCAAAAGAAAAAGATGAATACACCTAACTCACACCCAAAGACAAGTTTAGAAAAAAAAAATCCAAATTATAAGCTAGAGACTAAATGAGACTCTTACTAGGTTAGGATTGGTTTTACCTACATTCCTCCCTTTCACACAATAAGCTTATCTTATGTATTGTTTTATTATGCCTCCTTTCCAATTTTATTCTTTCATTTGAGACTTCAAGTCCTAGAACCAAATAACTTTCATGCATGTGAATACGTGGAAGGCTTTTCCTTTAAAGTTTGGGATCCTCACTTTCATCTATTGGTGGTGTTTAAGTGAAAAATGGTTATTAATTATGATGTTTGATCTGTGAACTACTATGTATATTCCAATGGATAGTTTGTCACAACTAATATGATAAAACTATATTTAGAAATCTAAAATCTACACGACTAGGGTTTTGTTTTTCTTTAGATTTATGGATATGTAGATTACGGTTCATTGTGTATGAATGAAAATTAAAATTATGTAGAAAATTGAGAAAATTGAAATAGAAACTCACAAACCACGATTGACACAATATATGACTTGGGAAACTATTTTGAGAGAAAACCTAGTTGGAAGGTGAGGTTGTTTTCCTCTCTTTCTCTAAATAGAAAATGGTTGTGAGTACAAGGAGGTATAGCATATGGCATGTGGGCTACTATAGTGCACAAATCCTCTCTGTGTGTTATATCTCCTATCCCTCTCGACTATTTTTGTTGATCTATGGAACAAATGCACTCGAAGAGAATGGAACCCATTTTCCTCCTAGTAATCCAGTTATAACATGACCTGATAGCATAACAGTGGTTAGGTTTGACTGCCGCAACTATTAACCAGAGTTATAATATGGACTCTTCTATATTTTTCTTTATTATATTCAAGGGGCTATCCCCTTATCCATGAATAGGGAGTTGACGTGGCATCTTCTCAAATTATGGTTGTGAAGACAAGAAGGTCATCTTCTAAGTGGCATAACGCTTTCATACATAATTTGATTGAGGCGATTCTTACACTATTGGAAAGGTCTTTGTCTGTAGAATATGAAAAATAAGAGGTACTTCTCTAAAGAAGCAATGTTTTACCCCAAAAAAAACATCATTTGATGCCTCAAAATTCTCTTGGAAGGTCTCAGACCCTGAATTGCCAAAGTGGGTCCCACTAATAAAAATGGTCCTATGAGTTGATTCCTCCACTTTTTCCACTCTAAAATCATCAAGATGGATGAAAATAAATATAATAATCCCATCTATTTCACACCTAATTTTTGGAGGTTTTTGGTCCCCAAAAACTTCTACTGAATGAGGTGAGAAATTATTTCCTCCACCTTCTCTTAGGTGTACCATTTAGCTTTGCCTACATGCTTTCCTTTCAACCCAATCTGCCAAAGGTCATGTTGCCCCTGTCTTGTAGTTCTAGACCTATTTTTCAAAACTCTATCCTCTGTTAATTGTGCCTAAGCATCTAGTGCAAAATCCTACATAGAAGGTAAGACTCATTCCACTTCTTGATCTAGCATGGAAGGCTCATAGAGATTTAGATTCTTCATATTCAAAATTGAGTAAAAGCACATAAATGGGGGTATACTGAATCTATATGCATTATCTCCCACATTTTCCATTATCTCAAAGGGACAATATCGTAGAGCCTTTATTTTCTTATCGGAACCCTATAACCTCTCCCATTTCAACTATAGCCATGCTCTATCTCCCACCTTGAACAAATTCTTTGTTTTGTGCTAATCATTTTTGGTCTTGTATTTGTCCTATGAATTATGTAGTGTCTCATGTGCAGATATATGGATCTTCCTATTTTTTTTAACGATTTTTTTAGCCTCAAGGAATCCATTGTAAGATCCTCCTTCACTCCTCCTTGCTACCCATATGCAAACAAGTTTCAAATGGGGACCTACTAGTAGAAGTGTGGATTTCATTGTTATAAGAGTGTTGTATATATACCATATTTTCATCCCAGGTCTTCAAATGATTCTCATTATAGCCCTTAAAAAGTTGTATCAAAGTCTTGTTGACTACTTCTGTTTTCCCATATGCCTGAGGATGGAATTTTGTAGACCTCTTCAACTTTATGTCTATCTTCTCCCACAATGTAGTCCAAAATACACTAAGAAATATTGACTACTTCTATTTCCCCATCTATCTGAGGATGGAATGTTGTAGACCTCATTAACTTTATGTCCATCATCTCCCACAATGTAGTCCAAAATGCACTAAGAAATATTGTTTTCTTGCCTGAAATGATGCTCCTTAGTATCCCAAAGTGCACCTAGACTTGTCGAAAGAAAAATTGTGTTGCTTATTGCCCGTTTATGGTATTGTTACAGTGCATAGAACACACATTTTGTTGAACCTATCAACTACCATGAACATGTAGTCATGTCCCTTCCTTATTTTTGGTAAAGCTCCCATAAAGTCCATGGAAATGATTTCTCAAGGACGAGTGGGTATAAGGAAGGGATGCGATAGTCCCTATTTCCTATTACTAGCCTTGTTGATACAACAAAGAATGCATCATATTATGAACCTAACTACATGTCCTTGCATCTTGGGCCAATATAAATACCTCTGCAAGTTAGCCACTCTCTTCCCTACACCAAAGTTCTCTACAACCATGGAGGTGTGAGCCTCTCTGATTAGCTACAAATGCTCACCTTTTGGAACATGTAACTTATCCAACCTATAGAGTAAGCCATCCTGAAGATGGTAGTCAACAATGTTGTCACCATCATGCAAATAAATCTAGTTTTTCAACTGTTAAAACACCTCCTTGAAGTCCTCATCCTCCGAATATGTCTCTCTATATGCATCATCGGTGAATGGCTCCATGTTTATCAAAGTTCCAAAATATGTGATCTTTAATTTGGGTGGCCTTAAAATCATTTCAGCCAACTTGTTTGTTCTTTCATTCTTATTCTTGATCACTAAATGAAATTGTTGTAGAAACTCTATCCACTTGTAATTCCTGGTATGTTGTAACTTACTCTAAGCTTGTAGGTACTATAGTGGCTAGTGATTTGTGTAGATTATTGTCTCCTTTCCCATTAGATAGTGGTTCCACTTCTTCCCATCTTGCACCTGGGCATAAAGCTTCTTGTCATATGTATTGTAGTTAATAACTTCCCCATGGAATACTTTAGAATGTTAGCATGCATGCCTTCCTCCTTGCATTAAGATTGCTCCCATAACATACCCACTTGCATTTGTCTCCACTTCATAGGGCTACTACAATTTTGGTAATTCCAGAATTGGTGCTTGCCTAATCTTCTTCCTTAGCTCCGCAAAGACTCATTATTGACCCTTTCCCCATTGGAAAATCTTCCCAATTATTTTTATGGAGTGGAGTGATACTACTATTGTTGAAAACGAGGCTATGAATTTCCTCAGATAGTGTGTTGCCCCAACAAAAATCCTAACCTCAAAAACATTAGTAGGCACTGGTCATTTTATGATGGCCTCCATCTTGGCAAGATATATCTTCATCTCTCCTCTGCCTATCACATACCCCAAATACACCAAAATTTGTTGTGCAAACTCACACTTCTTGATATTTACTAGCAGCTAGTGCTTCTTTAATTCCTCGAGCACCTACATCAAATGTGTGATGTGTTCCTCCCATGTAGCATTATATACCAATATATCATCTAAATAGATAATAACAAATGAATTTATAAAGGGGCATAATATATCATTCATTAGCCTTATAAATGTAGTTGTTGCACTTCATAGGCCAAATGGCATTACTAACCACTCATACAAACATTTCCTAGTTTTGAAGGTGGTTTTCCAGGTATCTTCTTCTTTGAATTGAATGTGGTGATATCCAAACTTTAAGTCTATATTGGTTAAGTATTTCTCTTGCTACAATTGATCTAGTAGATCATCTATCCTAGGTAAGGGGTACCTATTCTTGAGCATGATTTTGTTCAACACCCCATAATAAATACACATCCACTAATTCCCATCCTTATTTGGCACAATGATGATGGGTGACCCACACAATGATGTACTCAGTCAAATGAAACTATGTTCCAGTAGCCACACCAATTGTTTATTCACATCACTTGCTTCTATAATAGACTTCCTATATAACCCAATGTTTGGATATGGGGAGTCCAAGAATAGTTGGATTTCATGCTCTAGTTCCATCATGGGTGGTAACCATTATTCAGAACACATCCTTATATTCCTGCAACAACTCTTCCAATTATTGTTCATGTTTCTTAGTACACCCCTCTAGGGATTCCTTTCCTCTTATAGACTCTTATACCGCCTTATTTTCTCTTAAAAATAGTAAAACATGCTTCTCTTTGGAAATGATCAATTTCATGGCTTGGTTGGCATTTACTAGTGAAATTTTTTACTTTCCTTTATGCACATTGATGGTGAATGATTTTCCATCCTTGACGAGTTGATACTAGTTGGCTCTCCACATGAAAATTGCATCTATATAAATTCCTCATAGATTCAAATTGCTAATTGTAATTTACTAAAATAACAGACCTAAATCTACTCTACTCATCCACAGAAACAATTAAACGATCACGAAATCATGAAGCATACAAGAGAAAGAATTCAATCAACACATTACACAATGATTTCCTCGGGAACACCAGAGCTAAAAACCTATGTTATTTGTATATTGCATTAGTCAGAAAATATGAGAAGATTACAATGCTTTGCTCAAGCCCAAGAAACATTTGCGTTATCTCTATCTTTGTTACAGCTTCCTAGACAAGCCTAGGACAATACTAACCAATTTTATTCTTTCCAAAGCCCCTATTTCATTTCATTTTTTTCCTTGGGAATTAGCTCCCTGTTAATTAGGGAAATTCCTCAATTGGAATTGTGCAATCCTCATGGGCCTTCCTCTGACTGCATGCACCACCTGTACAATTCGGATGATTATACAATTGATAGTACATTGTCCCTAAACTCCAATATCAACTAGGTAACTCTCATAACTGACATGCATGAGTTATTTATGAGTGAATCATTAGTTTACTGGTTGATAACTATAGGCAGCACCACACTACTAGACCTCCCACTAGTTCCTGCAACAATTGGAACTAGTTAATTAACTTTAACCCAGTTAAACTGAATTAATTAATTACAACTCAAAATAAACTCAACCATAGCTCCTATAATGTAGGATACACTCTACATGACTCAAGTTAGACCCTCGACTCGAGTTAACTGAGCCAAATAATTAAAATTAACTTAGTTAACTAATACAAGTTGTCATGTGATGTGGAATTACAATTTTATTCCTAATTTAATTCAAGGACAAAATTAAATTAGGATTTTCTTGTTGCGTTTTCAACAACATATCTCATGTGCATGAAGGTATTTCCAAACACGACTCCACATACATCAGGGGGGAATACATCTAGTTCTACTTCATCAATAAAATCAACATTGATGAAAAATCTAATTTTGCACTATGTTGTTACCTTTAACTATGCATCCTCATTTACCCACCCCAATGGATAGGTTCTTAGATGATCACGGACTTCCAATCCTAATTTATTGACCAACTATGCTACAATGAGATTCACTTATGATTCTGAGTCAAATAGACCATCAATATTTATATTCTTGACTTGTGTCTTATGTGGAAGAGTTTGGTCATTTATTTCTATTCCCATTGCTAAAGGCTACTCATATTCACCTCCTTCTGTACTGACATACAAACAATCTTCTCATCCACATGCAAATTATTTTCGACTTGGTTGCTTGGATTAGTGGCCATGAGATTCTTCTTCTTATTTTCTTTATTTTTGTTCTTTGAGTTAAGCTCTAGATTCAACTTCCAACACTTCTCCTCTATATGGCCATTAATGTTGTAGTGATTGCAGTGGTTGATGGGATATTTGCATTGGTGTGTTGTGGCTACCATATTTTTATATTTTCTTCCTTTTTACTTCTTCTTCCCCTCCTTAGAAGCATTATCTTTCTCCTTTTACTTCGATCCACTTGATTCCCCTTTCTTGAGTAGTAAATCTAGTTTATTTGGGGAGATATTGATCTGAATGGAAAATAGCATCAACCCATAGTATTCATCCACCCATGTTATTCATTCACCCATGGAAATTACCCATGGTATTGTAAGTGGCATCCACCCATGGTATTCATTCGCTAATGGAATTGACCCGTGGTAATAGTACTAAAAGTACTATAAGTAACAAGTCACATTTTGTAAAAGGACAGTTTGTCCGCTACAATGTAGCTTTTACAGTTATTCTCCATTTTAATAAAAATTTTCTTTGTGGTTTTTTTTATTGGGCATTCTCCTCTTTTTCTTCTGGCATTTCAAATTTTCAGATCTTGGGGGCCTCTCCCCAAGATTCATTTCAATATTTTAGATCTTGGGGGCCTCTTGTTTCCAAGAATAGGTTATAATAAATATTCTAAGTTATATTGACCGAGTTATGTCCATTTTGATTCTAGAGCAGCATTCAGAGCGAGTTCCCTTTGAATACGTGCCCCCCCACCCCGCTTTAGTAGGCACCTGCTTCACATTAATCAATTTCAGCATAGCAGCATTCGACTTGGGTTCTTTGGAGACATGCCTTCCCATGCCAAGCTATGTAGGCACCTACCACTTCATCAAGAACCAACATCACGGTTATGGATCAACCGCACAAAATCCTTATCATCAAAGTCCATTTGCTATGCCACACACTGTTAGTGTCATAGTTGGTCACAAGCATTACAGGGTATCTCTATCCTCGGATCTTTGTTTGTCATGGTTATGGCTCATCCAAAAACCCACACTTCATTGAATTCCATTTGCTAGGTCGCACATTGTCAATTTCACAGTGGGTCACAAGCATTATAGGGTATCTCTATCCTTGGATATTCATTCATCATGGTTATGGGTCATCCATAAACCCACACTTCATCGAAGTCCATTTGCTAGGACGCACACTATCAGTATCACAGTTGGTCACAAGCATTACAGGGTATCTCTATCCTTGGATTTTTGTTCATCATGGTTATGGGTTAACCACATAAAATCCTTCTCTTCAATAGCTCTTCCTATTCAACAAAGGCTTCACAGGAGCGAACTTCACACAATGGGGACCATTTCTTCTTAAGGAGGGAGGAATGATCTGAATGGAAAATAGCATCAACCCATGGTATTCATTCACCCATGGAATTTACCCATGGTATTGTAAGTGACATCCACCCATGGTATTAATTCACCCATGGAATTGACTCGTGGTATTGTAACTGAAAAATACTATAAGTAACAAGTCACATTTTGTAAAAGGACAACTTGTCCGCCACAATGTAGTTTTTACAGTTATTCTCTGTTTTAACAAAAAAATTCTTTGTGGTTTTGTTTATTGGGCATTCTCCTCTTTTTCTTTTGGCATTTTAATTTTTCAGATCTTGGGGGGCCTCTCCCCAAGATCCATTTTAATATTTTAGATCTTAGGAGCCTCCCCCATGATTTGGATCAGATACACAACATTATGGCCATCTTTCTCAACTCTATGGTTTACTCATGTATACTCTGCCTTGGATTTTTCCTAAAGTAGTGCCACTAGATCCACTAATCTTATATGTACCCAGTAGGCTAAAATTGTGATTTTATGATATTTTTGAATTCCTCCCACTTAGTCACTAAATAATATCCCTCCAACTTTACGGTCTTTGTGTGAATTTCCCACCAAGTCAAGGCATGGCCCTCTAATTTCAATTGTGCAAATGAAATATTTTGTTCTTCCTCAATATGATACACTTAAATACACTTTTAGTTGTTGCAGCCAATGATTTATATTCAAAGTGTGTATATCACCTTCATACACCTTGATATTGACCTTCACTTCCATTTTAAATAGGTATTGTGAATGATTCACGAAACTTGAATGGGGTTCACCTTTTTTAGGTCATTTCTTTGTATGGTTCTCTATTTCTTCTCGATCTCCTAATCTCCCCTCTTATATTTCCTCTGCATTAGAACCACCATGTTCTTTAAATAACCCAAGATTATTTGTCAAGGATGATATGAAGATATTTATAATACATTTTATATCTACGAATTGTGCTTCCAACCACAAAAACCTCTCCTCTACAATATTAGGAGGGTTATTCACAGATTCATCGACCATGACTAGGGTTTTATGACTTTTGGATTAGTTGTTCTAGATTTGCTACAAGTATCCACAATATACCTAAATAATCTTGTTATGAGATGAATATGATTCGCAAACTGACATGGATATTCCACTAAACATTTCGTCACAACAAATATGATAAAAGTATATTTAAAAATATGAAATATACACTATTAGGGTTTTATTTTTCTTTAGATTTATGGATTTGTAGATTACGAATAATTGAGTATGCATGAAAATTAAAATTATGCAGAGAATAGAGAAAAGTGAAGTAAATACTAATAAGCCACAATTGGCACAAGATATGACTTGGGAAACCCTTTCAGGAGATAACTTGATTGGAAGGTGAGGTTTCTCTGCTCTCTTTCTCTGCATAGAAGATGGTTGCAAGTACAAAGAAGTATGGATTATTTCCCATGGGATATTAAAGTGCACAAGTAATATTTTTGTGCTTTGTCTCCTATCCCTCTTGACTATCTTTGCTCATCTATGGAATAATTTCACTCAAAGAAAATGGAACCCCTTTTCCTCCTAATGGCTTGGTTATAACACAACCTAATAGCCTAATAGTGGTTAAGTTTGACTACCTCAAATGTTAGCTAGAGTTACAATATGGAATATTAGTCTTCTCCATCATATTCACATGGTTGTCCCATTTTCCATGAATAGTGGAGGTTGATGTGGCATCCTCTTGAATTATAGTGGTGAAAACAAGAAGTTCAACTTCTGGGTGGTATAAATGTTGCATATAGACTCTGATTGAGGCAATTTCTGTCTCATTAGAAAGTTATTTGTGTGTAAAATAGGAAAAATAGGTGAAAATCTAAATAATTTTTTTTACCCCAAATAAACATCGTTTTATGCCTTAAAATTCTCTCGAAAGGTTTCAAACCCCAGTTTGCCAAACTGGGTCCCATTGGTAGAAATGGTTATACAATCTAATTTCTCCACATTTTCCAATGTAAAATCATCAAAATGGATGAGAAAAATATAATGATCTAATCTAGATCAAAGTTACAAGCCCTTATATCAAAATTGATAGTGTTAAGGAATTGGAAAGTAACTTCACCCTTCATTTTTTGGAGGACACCTAGATTGAGTGTAACTTCTTTATCAAGCAAAGAATCAAATAGATGATTAAACTATTGTAACACCTAGTAAATGCGACCTTATATAACAAATAATATTCTTATGAATTCAAGATATGTTCAAAGCCAATATATTATTAGGTGGAGTTGATATCAAGACTAGTGGTCAATAATAATGCTTAAGTCTCCTATGGCTATCAAGGATTTCAGTCTAACTTTTTTCTCTAGGAGGATACTTTAGTAGAGAGAATAGGCTTTTGTTTGATTATTTGTAGCATTCCCAAGGCTCCAAGCAAATGGTGTTTCAAAATTTCCTTTAGATATAATAAAACTCCCCCACACCTACCACCCTTGGATTTCCTTCAATTGATCCATCAAAGAATAGCATGTGCATGATATCTATAGAATTTGCAACCTGTATAATTCATACATACCCAATCACAACTACTAGGTTATGCCTAAATTTGGCTTATGGAGGCTTTGGATGGATCTCAAACCCCAAAAAATGAATTTTTGTAGTCAGCCTTCCTCATTTAGTTATGCTTGATGAGCTAAATTTGTACTATTCCTTGTACTAATGAGTTCTATAAAGAGTTAGTCTATGGGGGTAGTTCAATTGGTGATCATCATGTTATGAAGTATTATGTAAACCATGATATTGAAGGTTCAAATCCCCTGTGGGTCAAACCAACAAAAAAATGAGTTCTATAGTCTTTTTTCTTTAATCGTAACTTATCTAAAATTCTCTTGCTCCTATTTATTGATAGTTATTTACAAAAAAATATATTTTGGAAGAATTTTCCAAAGTCTTCTTAGGATGAGTTTTTCTTTAACATTCCCAAATTATTTTTACTCCATAATTAGCCTTGTTTTCTCTATAATTGATTCTAGTGAAGGCATGATGCGAAACTTGGATTGAGAAACTCTAGTCAAAGAAGAGACGATAAATATTATCTTCATCTAGAAGGTATAGTACACATCAAAATGTGCCTTGTACTCCCTTTTTTTGTAAGATTTCAACTGCAAATATCTTCTTATGGACAATAAACCAACTGAATATGTTTAGTTTGGCTATGGCATTTAAGTGCTAAACCTATTCCAGATAATTGAACACTAAGAGTGGAAAATATTAGAGATGATGTAGATGTGCATTCCATACAGAATACTCTCAGGATTATTTATGTAGAGTGTATAAATAATGGAATGAAAGGAACAAATATGAATGGAAAAACAAATAAAAATATTGCAAAGAGAATTATAATATAGTTAGAACACAACCTTATTAATAAAGAAAATAATAAATATTGTGAAATGCGACAAACTAGCTAGAACAGTGGTACCTTATCTCTTAAGAGATAGGTGTTGCTTGTTAAGATATTTAAAAACTTAGGAGTTAGTTAATTTCAACTTGGTCTAATGTGTCTATTAGGTTAAAGTGTGTTTATTTAGTATGCAGTAGTTGCATTGTACTCTAATGATCATGATATGTTGTATACATAGAGTTATTTGATGATTCATATTCTCCTTGATATTAATAGCTATGGATCTATGGATTAACTCTTGGTTGGTTCATAATATTTATTTAAAGGGAATTGAGGGTCATGGATGATTATCAATTGTGAGAACTCTCTTATGTAAAATATGTTATGTTGCATTAATAAACCACCACAAGTAGGCATGTTGGTTGGGGTTGTGAATTGTTTCTCTCTCATAGGGTTTTGACCACATAAAAATAATGGCATTATGATCCCAAACATGGTATAAGATCTCATTTGAATAACTTCTCCCATTGGTGATTGAATTTCAAATCCCATGTTGCCACATCTATGAGATATCATATTTAAACATTGTTTTGGCTTAAAAAAACTATTCCATTGCATTTGAAACACTACTTTTAGCTAAGAAGTGCTTCTTTTCATCTGAAAAAAGTGTTCATTTTCAAGAAACAAAAATTTTCATGATATCTAGAGGTACACAATTCAAATTCACTCTTTTATTTTTTATTTATAATTTACAAAGTCCATATTTCAGTTTTTTGTTTATATTCCCAATTTTCTAACATGTGTATGCTCTTTTCCCTGCACTTTGTTTGATATCAAAAAATTAGAAATAGCGCAAAAGATGTTTTCTTGACTATGTATGCTCTTTATGATGTGCTTTGTGTGATCTCGACAAATAAAAAAATAGCGAGAAAACTTGCATTTTTTGGGAAATGTAACTAAGGTCTAACCCCATTGTTGTTGATTTTGGAATTCCTTTTCGAACTTTTGTTTGTTTTTGGATGAGCACGTCCTTTCTATAAATCATATAGTTCAAGGAAGAGCTCCAACAACAACAAAAACAACTACACCCTCCTTCAATATTGTTCTTATGCCTTTTTGCAATAGTTCACTTGATTAAAAGTTAATCTATTTATTAATAGGCCTTGAGTTTAAATCTCTTTTTTGTAATTTCATAACATTGTTGTAAAGTGTATTTCACTTGTTCTATAAAAGTGAAATAACTTTAATATTTTTTAAAGTTATTTTTCTTCCTTTTTTTTGCATGCAACTTTCAATTATTAAGTAACTTCATTTTAAAAATGGTTCTCACTTATTTTATAAAAGTGGGTCGCTTCATAAAGTAATTATATTTGTAAAATTGAGGTTATGGGAAAAGCTAGTGAGGAAAAATATTTTTTTAATCACATCCATCACCACGTGGGCCAACTTCTACTTGCCACATGGCTCTTTGTTACTATTAATTCCTTTTTGAATAAGAGCATAACTCACACTTGGAGTCCATTTTCAATAGTGATCTTCTATTTTTTTTATTTTATTTTAAATACTCTATTTTGGGAGAACCTTTCAGATGAAACTATGTAGAGGATTTTATACCATGTTCTAGAAAATGTTTCAAGTGGACTCTCCACCCATCATCAGGGACTGAGACTTTGAGTGATCACAAACGAGCACTATGTATTCATTCATAGAAGAAAGATTTAGGATTAGCTGTCAAATGATAATATTAAAATAATAAACTAGACGTTAAAGAATAATATTATTAAGATAATAAAATAGCCGTTAAAAATAAATAAATGAAACAAAATAGAGGAACAAGGGGGGAAGAAAATCAAAAATGATTATTAGTACTGTATTAGGATTAACTAATTAGATGTTGACTCAAATCAAGATAGTTGAGAGTCAAATATAAATAATCAGTTGCATCTTTTGAAACCATATTATCTACATATTTTAATATGGTCACTCCAAGTGAACTTTTGCTTACCAATACCAACTAGCGATGGAAATCCCACATAGAGGATGAACTAAGAAGTAAAATATTGTACTGCATTACATTGGAATAAGAAAATACCCTAACTAATGCTAATAAGAGAGCCAAATGGGGTAGTAGGAATGATGAATCATGTGGACTAATTGGAATGACTATTTCTCCTAATTTTGCAATTTTATATTAAGGCAATTAATTATTCAAATGAAGCTTGGGAAAAATTGAAAAAGATATTTGGTGAATTAATATTATTATATCTCAGTTGCTTGAAAATCATAACATGGATTTAAATCCTAATGATTAATGTTGCATTGTAGAGTACTTATCTAAGTTTAAAACACTTAGAAAATTACTTAAAGATTGTCAGGTTGATTTAGATGAGGAATGTTGCATAAATATTATTATTTCAAAGCTTGGTTCTACATATTATGTTTTGCTATCAACATTTCATGCCACTAAAGAATCTTTCAAGGCTACTTATAAAAACCCTCACTTGAATATTTTTGTGACTCTCTAATTAGAGAACAAGACAAGCTCTTACATGTTGGAGCAATTAGCACTGTAGGTACATCTAATAAGGCCCTAGTGGCCCAATTGAAAGACAAAACTAATCATCCAAATAAGTAATAACCTGACAACAACAAGAAAAATAAGGGTCCTAAACTCTCTCAACCAATATCTACTCCTAATGGTGACAAAGGACCAAAATCAAGGAGTAAGAAGACTAAGATACATTGAAACTATTGTGGGAAAGACAATCATCTAGAGTCCAAATGTTTTAAAAATATGGGGGGCTTGGAAGAAGCAATGAAGAAGCACAACATCAGCCTTGGCTCTTTTTCTAACACTTCTTCTCATGGATATGCACTTTCTGCTTTTGGTTTCTCTTTCAATGCAATATCTACTTCTTCTTCTGATGAATGGCTTATTGATTCTTGAGCATCTTATCATATGGCTAAGGATAAAGCCATTGTTTTTTCTCTTAGTGATTCTAACAACAACAAAAATACTTTTTGGTGATGATAGATCTCTTATTGTTGTACGGTTTGGATTAGTTCAAGTAGATAATGATCATTTCGATGATGTATTATGTGTTCCAAGTTTTTCCTACAACCTTCTATCAATATAATAGATAACTCATTTATATGAAGGTTAAAAAAATAGTTTTTACCTCACCAAGTTGTAATTAAGGATTTAAAAAATCCTAAGCATGTCCTTGCCAATGGAATAGTTGATGATATTACCCGATTGTACAAGTTTGAAAACATTGGGTCATTATATTTTACCTTAGTTTTTATGGTTCATAGTGACAAATTGAGCAAAATTTGGCATGATTTATTTGGTTATATAACTATCACTCACTACAAAAACTATGTACTCAAACTATGGTGACTATTCTTCCTCTTGTTTCTTAGAGAGATGGATTTTGTGTTGGTTATGTTCTCAGAAACCACCATTGGGGAAACTTTGATAAATGTGCCTCTTGGCACACCATATTCCCTTTGAATATTTTTCATAATGATTTATGTGGTCCACTTTATTCTCCTTCCTTCGTTGGGTTCAAGTATTTCTTAAATTTCATAGATGACTTCTCCAGACACAATTGGGTTTATTTCTTAAAACTTAAGAGAATTTTTTTTACTTATTCTTGGCCTACAAGGCCCTTGTATAAAAACAATATGGCCATCAAATAAAAAGGTTAAGAACACATAATGGAGGTGAAAATGTAAACAATAAATTCACAACTTACTGCACCACTTAGGGATTTAAAATGAAAAATACTATTCTATATACACCACAACAAAATTGTGTTTTTAAAAGAAAGAATTGTACATTAAACGAAATGGCTAATTATATGATTCAATCTAAGGGATTAAGTCTTCATTATTGGGTGAAATCAATAAAGTGTGAAAAGTACAAAGTAAATCACACTCCCACAAAGGCTTTAAGCAATAAAACATCAGAAGAAGAATGGAATAACATTAAGCTAGATGTATGTCACTTTTGTATCTTAGGTAGTGTAGCATGACTTTACATTCCTGATGAAAAAGAAATATTTATAGCCTAAAAGAGAGAAGTATAGTTTTGTTGGATATTCTAAAGATATAAAGGTTATAGAATTATTCAACGTCACTCCATGGAAATAATCATTAGAAGGGAGGTTAAATTTGATGAAAATCTCTTTTGCTACAAACCTAAATTTAAATTTGTGCCTTCTTCATTTCGTGAGTCATATTTGGAATTTGTGTCACCTTCTCTTCCTATTCTAGTTTCTTCTTCAAATGATGACACTAAGGATGAAAATCCACCTCTGCCTTACATTCCTTTAGGTGAGTCCATTGAAAATGAACCTGCACTAGTACCACAACTTCCTAAATGCATCATTCAACACATGAAGAAACTAGAAATATTGTTCATGATCCTGTAGATCAATATCGTACTTGTTCATTTCAATGGGCCTCCTCTCTTTTGGCTCAAGTTTCAGAAATTCATGATCTAGGAACATTTACAAAAGCTTTATGTCATTTAGATTAGGAAACAACAATGAATAAAAAATATTATTCCTTGATGGAAAACATGGTAGGTCCCTATATTACTAGTGTAGCCCCTTATTGTTATTAGTGCAACCCCCTTATTGTATTGTTGTGCCCATGTAGTCCCCATATTTTTATTATTGTGCCCCATAGAAACCCACTATTGTTATTGTGTTTCCCTTACATCATTATTGTTATTTCGACTCTAATTATATTGTGACCCCTTAGACTCCTATATATAGAAAGGAGTTTTTGTCATTTGTATCATCCAAGAATTGTTCATTTATGTAATGTAAAGGCCTTTCCCCCCTCGAAGAGGCTTATTTTGAAGTCGTTTATCTATCTCTTCTTCTATTTTGTGAGCTAGATTCATAACATTTGGTATTAGAGCTTTGGATTCTAAGGTTTCGCTGCTTCAAATAGGTCATTGTGGCATTTTCGCTATAACTATTTTTCTACGAAGTTGTGACACTTTTTGAAGGAGAGGGGCATGCTAGATCCCTATACTACTAGTGTGGCCCCTTATTATTATTAATGCAACCCCCTTATTGTATTTTTGTGCCCATGTAGTCCCCATATTGTTATTATTGTGCCCCATAAAAGCCCACTATTGTTATTGTTGTGCCCTTACATTAATATTGTTATGTTGGCTTTAATTATATTGTGGCCCCTTAGACTCTTATATATAGAAAGGAGGTTTTATCATTTGTATCATCCAAGAATTGTTCTTTTATGTAATGTAAAGGAGGTTTCCCCCTCGAAGAGGCCTATTTTGAAGTCATTGATCTATCTCTTCTTCTATTTTGTGAGTTGGTTTCATAACATTTGGTATCAAAGCTTTGGATTCTAGGGTTTCGCTGCTTCAAACAAGTCATTGTGGAATTTTTGCTATAATTTTTTTTATACAACGTTTCAGAACATGACATTAAAACCCATTTGAGCCACAATCTTGATGAACCTCCTATCTGAATTGCATATCTTGTCTTTGTAGGTTTTAACCCCGTACAGAATTTACCTACATACGAATTCTTAAAAACAGAAAATAAACAATGTGAGAGCATAACACATAAAACACATATACACAGAGATTTTCCCTTGTATCCCAAAACTGAGACTACCAGCTTGATTTTTCATTATGTTCCTTTCAATGTTACAATACATATTTATACATGCCAAGGCATCCAATACCATGGATTGAAAACCATCGTGTCCAAAACCATGTGCGAAAATTACGCACAAAACCATAGGTAGCTCCGCCCAACCTAACATAGGGTCCAAAACCAAAATTTTCTAGGGCGTTGCCCTGGACCCCATAGAGGGGGGTTACCTGCACCCCTCAAACCCCCTGTGACCCCCCCTCTAGGAATTCGATGCGACAAAGGGGGGCTCCACCCCCCCTCTAACCCCCGATTAACTACATGGTCTAGTCGTGGAAAGAATATAACACAACCCAACATTCTCGCTATATTTTCCGAGATAAGATTAAAGTAATTTAGGGTTTTTGCAAGCTCTCGAATTACATATCAAACAAGTGACCTTGGGAAAATCATCATAAATTTCTCTATGAGAATCATATTGAAATTTTGTAAAACGTGACAAAAAGAAGATAGACTATAGTTTTCTCTGTATCATTTTAGGGCCAAAGGTTGAAACATGGACGCATGGCACTTCATACATGTTTTCTCTATTGAACCATTCTATAATCTGATCATCACAGGAGATTTGGCATAACTCTTTCTTGGAGAATCCAATATCAATCATACCTGTGGGGTTGGAAAAAGAACTCAGAGGGCTACGAAAGAAAGAAATTTCAAAACTTGGAGATATGAAATTACAGAGTTATAGTTATTTCAATATAGAGCTCCTAAAAGAAAGAAAAAGAGATATGAAGAAGTTTGATGGCAAGGATCCGGTAACTTGGATACTATAGATGGAGAAATAATTTGATCTACATGAATTGTAATTGTTAAAAAATGTACATATTGCATCTTTATATTTAGAACCGACTAATTTTGTATGGTGTAGAGGGCTTTGTTCTCATAAACCACTTATCACCTGGTCAATTTTCACAGAGGAAATGATAGCACATTATGAGGATACACAAAGAAACACCTTATTTAGCCAATTGATAAATCTCAAACAAAAGGTTTCAATGGAAAAGCACATTGAGGACTTCCAAAAATTGAATATAAGGGTAAATGATTTTTTAGAGAAGTAGAGGATTGATGTCTTCATAGAGAATTTAAATGATAACATCAAACATGAGGTTCGTCTTTGGGAACCTAATTCATTATAGAAGGCATTTAGGTTGGCAAGAAAAATTGAAAGAAAAATTATGGAAACAAGAAATCCTACCACTCACGCCTGTAAATATGGAAGTGTTGTCACTCCTAGCCTTCCACAACCTACAAGGTGGACACCACAAGAATTGGAAGAAAAAAGAGAAAAAAGGATATGTTACAGTTGTGATAGAAAATACATTAAAGGTCATAAGTGTGCTAAGAAGAAATTAATTTACACAGTTTGAGAAGAGGAGGAAGAAAAGGAAAAAGAAATGTCAAAAGAATAATATACACTAAGAACCAACCCCAGAGAAAGAAGAAATGAATGTGACCATATCTTGTAATGCATTGACAGAAATTACTACTCCTCAAACCCTCAAGAAAAAAAGGACATATCAAGAAGAAAAAGGTAATTGTGTTGATTGATTCGGGTAGTACCCATAATTTTATTTATTGTAAGATAGCCAAGGAATTTAATTGCTTCATATATCCAACACCAGAGTCTCAAGTGATGGTTGCAAATGGAGGAACCATAAGTTTATCTGGAAAGTGCCATAATATCAAGCTATCCATGGGATAATATGTATTGAATAGTCCATTGCTTTCCATTCCAATGGGTGGTGTTGATGTTTTACTAGTAGTCCAATGGTTACAGTATTTGGGGACGATAGATTTCAATTTTCAAAAACTTTTCTTGATTTTTTTTTGGAAGGAAAGGAAGTTGAATTAAGGGGTATCATAGGGAAACTAGGAACGTTAATCATCTCTAATGTCAAGAAAAAGATTCTAAAGAAATAACAATGGGGCATAATTGAACAATTATGTTCACTAGAGGTTCAAATAGAGAAATCATTTATTTCTCCTGATCTCCAAAAAGTCTTGGACAATCATTCTAATGTTCAAGCAGTGGAATACCATGTTGAGCATCAAAAATGAGTTCTCCAACTCTTGAAGGATAACCTCACTTTGACATAGAATCAAATGAAACAACATGCATATCAACATTGCAATGAAAGAAGTTTTGATGTAGGTGACTGGGTATTTTTACGACGACAACCATACAAACAAATTTCCCTCAAGTAAGCTAAGAAGGATAATAAATTATCACCAAAGTACTATGGTCCTTACATGGTGTTGCAAAATATTGGTACTATGGCATACAAATTGGAGCTTCCTGCATATTTTGGAGTGCACCTAGTTTTCCATGTTTCTTGCTTAAAGAAGGTTATAGGTGACAAGCTCCTAGTTCAAACAACATTTCCGAAACCTGACAAGGAAGGAAAAATCATATTGGAACCTAAAGCATTCATGGGATCAAGAAACTGACAACTACGAAATCGATCAATTTCAAAGTATATCATAAAGTGGAAGAAGTCTTCATGGGAGGATGATAATTTTATACAGAAACATCCAAAACTACTCAAGTGTTGAGGACAACACTCTTTTGAAGGAGAGGGGCATGTTATTTCCCTACACTACTAGTGTAGCCCCTTATTTTTATTAGTGCAACCCCCTTATTGTATTGTTGTGCCCATGTACTCCCCATATTTTTATTATTGTGCCCCATAGAAGCCCACTATTGTTATTGTTGTGCCCTTACATTATTAAATTTATGTAGGCTTTGATTATATTGTGACCCCTTAGAATCCTATATATATGAAGGAGGTCTTGTCATTTGTATCATCCAAGAATTGTTCATTTGTGAAGGAGGTTTCCCCCTCGAAGAGGCTTATTTTTAAGTCGTGATCTATCTCTTATTCTATTTTGTGAGCCAATTTCATAACAAAATGAAGAAGAATCATACATCCATATAGCCATATGCACAACAAATTAACATACAGAAATTAAACTGGCGGAAAAGGAAAAGAGACATCATGTGGTATCTCATGCTCATGTAATTCTCTCTTTTTCAAATAATTTAATAATACATTTAAATACCTAAGCAAGTGGTCTTAAGATAGTGCGTCTATCTTAGGCTCACTTGGTTGAGACAATTTCTCAACTTACACACTAATTTAGGAGAGCTAGTTGGAGAGAATCTCTCATCCAAACTAGAATCCTTGGTTTGAGGAATTCTCATGATTTTATTTATTTAATTTAATAATTGGATTTATTATTGATTTTTAAGAGAGTGAGGCTAACACAAAATGACACTTGGGAACTTGTACCTCTTTCCAAAGTAAGAAAACTTTTCAAATGTAAATGGGTATATATAACTAAGTATGGATCAGATGGAAGTGTTCAAATACACAAGGAATAGTTATTGCTAAAGTATTTTATCAAGTTGAATTAATTAACTACAATAAAACCATTGTCCCTATTGCCTAAATGAATTTCATCCACCTTGTTATAGCCCATATTGCCTCACAAGGATAGGAGGCCCATTAGATGGATGTTAAATTGTCATTCTTGCATGGGCATCTACAAGAATAAATCTACATGAAACAACCTCCTGGCTATGTTCATAATGACTCCAACCTTGTTTTCTACCTTTATAAATGTCTCTATGCTCATAAACAAGCTTCTTGAGCTTGGTATGCAAAAATGGATATCTTTCTTTTTAACACTAGCTTCTCTAAACGTTATTCTGACCCCAATGTCTACAACAAGAAAGTACAAATCCATCTCATAATCCTTTTTATTTATGTTGATGAACTTATCCTCACTGGTATTGGTCCTAAAAATTTAACCCATGTGAATTCAATCAATAAGAAGAACTTTAAAATGATATACTTAGGATATTTTCATTATTTCCTTTTCCTCCAAGTATTTCAAACCAAGGAAGGAATTTCTCTTTCCCAATCTAAGTATGCATGTGGTATTCTTCATTATTTTCACATGGAATATTGTATACCAACCCCTTCTCCCTTTCATTTTGGAGTCAAACTCACTGGCACCTGCACTACACCTAGAGTTGATGCCACTTTGTATCATCATTTAGTTAGTAGCCTCTTATATATAACTCATACTTGTCTTGATATTTCCTTTTCTACTGGTCTTGTTCCTCAGTATATGAAAAAACACTACATGAAATTCATTGGAAAGAAGTACAAAAATACGTTAATATATTTGAGGTATATTTTAGTTTGGGATACATCACAATTCAGAGGGACTCCTTTGTTGGTTGGTTTCACTGATTCATATTGGGTTGGTGACCCCATTGATCAAAAGCCTACTACAGGTTATGTTTTCAATCTTGGTTCTAGATTCGTTAGTTAGGCTTGTAAAAAATAGTGGGCTATTTCTATTTCTTTTACAAAAGCAAAGTATCAAATAATGGTTAATGCAAGTCAAGAAGTATTATGTTTTTTACATATCCTTTTAGAATTTAGATTCTAGTACTAGCATTTGGGCACCCTTTGGTGTGATAATCAGAGTACCATCAAGATTTCCAAAGATTTAGTTTAACATCAACACAACAAACACATTTAGATACAAATTCACTTCATCAGAAAACTCATTCCTGATCAATTTATTAGAGTGAACCTTTTCCCTACAGATGATTGAGTTGCAATCATTTTCATTAAGTCTCTTACAAGAGATTTGTTTCTAAACTTTGATCTATATTAGTAGTTCATGAAGTTTTCATTAAGGATGGATAGACTTTAATGCCTCCTTCCTTCTCCTATTGTGTCACATTTGTAAATCCTTCAATCATATCCAATATTTCTCTTAAAGGGGAATGTTAGGATATTTAGGCAGTTAGGAGTTAGTTAAGTTCAACTTGGTTTAATGTGTTTATTAGGTAAAAGTGTGTTTCTTTAGTATGCATTAGTTGCATTGTAATATGATGGTCATGATATGTTCTATGCATATATTGGTATGAGGACTCATGTTATCCTCGATACTAATAGATATTGATCCATGGATTAACACCCAATTAGTCCATGATCTTTATTTAAAGGGCATGGAGGGTCACGACTGATGATTGATTGTGATAACTCTCTTATGTAGAATATTTTCTTTTATATTAATGAAATTGCTTCAAGTGGCCATGTTAGCTAGGGTCATGGGATGTACCCCCCTACCCACCCCCTTATGAAGAAATGGTACCCATGGTATTAAGTTACTCCATCTGTGGAAACTTTTGCTGAAAATTTAACTCTTGGAAAGCCACTTTCCATCGTGAAGAACCTATCCTACTTCGATAACCTAATAGAATTGTATGCTTTATTAGTGGGTGACCTTCATCATGGTTTCCGTTGTATATTCCACTATATCCTACTCAATCCACTCAATATTGAAATATTTAGAGGGGAAATTATGAACCATCTCTAAGGTATCCAATAGAGGTAGAAGAAATGGTTGAATTAGCTCCACATTAAATATTGGGTGCAAGACAAGGAAAGGGGGATACTTAATTCAAAATAATTCTCATGCATAGACTTTGGGATTTTGAAAGGCTCATATTTGAGTATTATGAGATCCCTGTAGGGGATTGCAATGCACTCTTTTTGCAAATGTAGCTACACCTTATCACCAACCTTAAACTTGTGTGGAACCCAATGTTAGTTATGTTGTTGCTCATTCTTGGAATTATATTTCTATATTATATCATGAACTTGTTGATGTGTTGGACCCACTCAAAAAAATTGGCTTCTCCATTTACCTAATTCTGAGCATGGGGAGACTCTTCCTATGTAGATGCAAAGGGAAAAGATACATCAAAGGGGGTCTATGTTTGGAACCCCAAGCACACTTGAAAATGAATATGGATAATAAAGGTGAGAAGGGATATATTGTATCTATGTTGAGCATATGTAAGGCTCTCATCCCATGTGTATGAATTCTTGGATTTGTACATGCACAAGATATACATAATCATGGTGTTGACCACCTCCTTTTCCCCATCAATTTGAGGTTGGAAGTCAATTGATTTAGTTAGCTTGTTGTTCATCAGAGACTAGAAGTTATTGAGGAACCTACCATCTATTGGAATATAGATTACTACTGAGAGGGGGCGTGAATTAGTGGTGATGTCGTTTATACCAATTTTAAATATTTTTCCACAACCTCAAATATCCATGCACATCCACAACATTAGCTCATCAAAACATGAAGCAGAAATAAACTAAAAACATAATAAACATGAGAAATATCAGCACAAGCATGCACACATAAGAACACAAGTATTTCTAGTGGAAACCCTTTCAGGGGAAAACCACCTTGATACTATTGTGCTGCTCCATTCTTATATTAATATGCTGAACAAATTGTACATGGATTAGCTTACACCGATAAGCTGGAAGACTTGGCCTCCTCCACAGTATGTTGGCATCTATCAATTTGTAACTTTGTTTCTCACACGGATCTACGGAAATATATCCGCTGGAAGTACCCACGACCAATGATCCTCACCCAACTACCATTGGATTGTCCAAGTCCTATTGGATGGAGAAATCTCTTCCTACTATTGAATCTTCCAAATCATTATCTATTATGAAACCTCCATCCATTCACCTCCTACGTATGAACAACATTTCATAAATGTTTCATATTGGGTTCTCAATTTGCTCAACATGAGAAACCCAACAACACCACCGTTCTGCACACAAAATATGAATCAAAATTCTTTCCTAGAGAAGGTTATTTCTTTTCTTCTAATTGGAACAATAACTACTCTCTACAACCAATTCTCCTCCACCCTCCAACACAACTCATATTTGAATTCTCCATACATAAATATGGTATATCTTTGCAATATACCATTTGAGTAGAGTCAACAATCTCTACTCACTCACAATGCCCCCAACAATAACATAATCACGCACTCCCAAAACAAATAACCAAATAGACTCAATGCCTCCTCTATTTATTAATTTTCTGTGTTGAGTCACTTAGTAAATGCTACAATTTATGGAACACTCAACAATCCTTTTTACACCCTTTAGATTGTTGAAAATGCAACAAGAAAATCCTAATTTAATTTTGTCTTGATTAAATTAGGAGAAAATTTGAATTTGAATTTCACTAAAATACTTGGAGGTAGTTAACTGAGGTGACATGGATCTTGTCACTTAATTAACTCATTAAATTCGAGTTGGAGGCACTTGGGTTCAGTTCTACGTGATTAATTTCTAATTTGTAGCAATCTATTTCAATTAATTTGATTTATAGTCAATGTAACTAGTTCTCATTGTTAGTAGAACTAGTGGAGGTTCAGTCAAGGGTGTGTAACCTTTTTCACCCTGAGTGATCATCTAGTTAAAATGATCAATCAACCTGAATTAACTCATGCATGTAGATAATTTGAGTTACCCATTGGGATTGGAGTTCAAGGGCAGTGTACTACCAATTGTATAATTTTCCAAGTTGTACATGTGGTACATGCAGTCAAAGAAAGGCCTAAAGGAATTGAAAAATTCTCAATGAGTAATTTCCCTAATTAATAGGGGACTAATTCCTCATAATACAACATAATGAAATTGGGGCTTAAAGGCTCGCAATTTTGGCTAAATATTGGCCAAGGTCAGTCAGTCAGTCAGACGATAGATGATACAGGTGCAGGTTGAGCTCAAGCTTGAGCAGAACATATTATATTCATCCAGATTCTTTGATTAATGCAATATAGATAGTAAGGGGTTTTGAGCAGTTTCTTTCCCCTAGATAAATCTTTGTGTATGTATTTTGAATCTTTATGCATGTTAATTATTTGTGTTCTCGATTGTGATTTTCTTTTCACAAATGAGTAGAGTAGCTTCAAGTATTGTGATCTAGTAAATTTCATGAGAAATTTTGAATCTACACATTAAATTTATACATGGCATCAAAGTAGGTATCGCAGTAGAGAAGAGAATTGGAAGTTGTCTTTGCAAGTGGATCGAATTTGTAGGATCAATTCTTTAGAGCAAGCTGGATGGATTTCTATGGATTGAGACTCGAGTATGCCCTTGAGGGTAGCTAGAATTATGTTGCTTGCAAGGACAGCATGGAGGAAGTGTTGGAAGATAATTGGCTGAAGGAATTCATAGATAATGATATCCCAGAGCCTCCAACATCTAATGCTATAGATCTAGTAGAATGGACGAAGTGTGTAGAAAAGGCGAGGAGGATCATATTGGAGGGAGTTCGAGACCATATTGTCTCAACTATCCATGGGAAAGAGACTCCATATGCAATGTGGCAGGCCTTGATAGGTTTTTTCTAAAACAATAGTGACCACAGGAAGCTAGAACTTAAGGACAAGCTTCGAAAAACCAAGATGTAAAAGAACAACAAAATACCATAGTACTTCAGCAGGTTCACACGATGTCATGATGAACTTGGTCAAGTTGGTGCCACTATAGAAGAGGATGCTATGGTAATCCTAACACTTCTAGGCCTTCCTAAGAGCTATCACAACTACCAGGATTTGGTGAACAAGGAGAATCTACCAAATTGGGAATGCCTTTGGTTTGATTTGGTGCAGGAAGAAATAAGGTGGAATATTAGAAATGGGACCTCTTCCAAAGAAGAGGAAGAGGAATTTTCATTATTCAGCAAGGGAAATAATTCCAAAGGGAAGAATTCCCAAGGTGAGTTTCATACCATCCAAGAGGGAAAACAAAATTACTTTTCCAAAATCAAGTGCTTTCACTGTCATGAATTTTGGCACTATGCCACGAAATGTCCACAGAAAAAGGCAAGTAAGAAGGAGCTTGCAATAGTAGCAACACGTGAATATTTAGCTTCAAATTTTGGGCTTGAATTCACTCCCATTGCATGCATGGAAAGCAAAATGATGGGAAGCATGTGGTACCTTGATAGTGGTGCCTCATTCCACATGACAAGGAACAAGAAATTTTCAGTGACTTGGAGGAGAAATATCTCCAGATGAACATTGAGTTTGGAGATTATGGAAGGTACAATGTGTCCGGGATTGGTATTGTCATATTTAAGAGGAATTCAGGCTCCCATCTCAGACTCAAGAATGTGATGTTTGTCTGGGTCTAAAGAAGAATCTTTTCTCTGTTGCAGTTTTGGAAGGCTGTGGATATGATGTGACTTTCAATAAAGGAAAGGCATTCCTGAGACACATAGCCATGGATAGGTGAAGAAGTTTAGGGTTCAATTCAAGAAATCGTATGCACTTGAGTTAGAAGATGAATGTAAAGCCTTGAGGAGAAAAGACAAAGACTAGATATTTGTTATTTGAGAGGGAGCATGTTAGACCTCTCAACATGCAGACTTAGAAGAAGCCTTAGGAGTTTGTGGAGAAACCACAAATGGAGAAGCAAACAGGAGGAAGAGTGGACACATCCACTCAAGCAGAGACCTCTAGTAGAGGGAGAGTTCAAACCAAGTGGGTAGAGGGATAACATGAAGTTATACATCCAGGAGTGAGGTGGAGCAATGTAGATCCTTAGTCTAAGAGTTGCAGAAATTTGGGCAGGGTCCATTGAGGTGTGTTTGTCTCATGGATCATTACCCTCGATATAAAGGTCCAAAGTATTCAGTAGAAGGAGGATCAATTTCAGTCATATACTGAGGAGTGTAGAGGAGTATTGAAAGAAGAGAAGAAATCTCAGTAGCAGAGTTAGCAATAACACAGTTTTCCAAGTAGACAGTTGCAGACACAATTGATTTAGTTTTTCTTTTTTATGCTTCTTAGTTGCAAATGTTGCAGTAGAAACAAAAATAGAGAGAAGTGTTTCATGCAATATATTCCAAAGGTGATAGATCAGGTTAGATATGAATACTTTTCTTGCTGAGAGATAGTGTTGAAAATCTAGCAAGAAAATCTTAATTTAATTTTTCCCTTATTAAATTAGGAGAAATTTCGAATTTCAATTTCAGTAAAATGCTTGGAGGTACTTAAATGAGGTGACATGGATCTTTTCACTCAGTTAACTCACTAATTTCGAGTTGGAGACACTTGATTCAATCTCTACATAATTTATTACTAATTTGTATCAATCTATTTCAATTAATTTGGCTTATTGTCAGTGTAACTAGTTCTCACTAGAACTAGAACTAGTGGAGGTTCAGTCAAGGGTGTGTAACATTTTTCACACTAAGTGATCATCTAGTTAAATTTATTAATATAGCTAAATTAAATCATGCATGCAGAGAATTTGAGTTACCCATTTGAGATTGGAGTTTAAGGGAAGTGTGCTATCAGTTGTAGAATTTTCCAAGTTGTATAAGTGGTGTATGCAATCAAATAAGGGCCTAAAATAATTGCACAATTCTGAATGAGTAATTTCCATAATTAATATGGGTCTAATTCCTCACAAATAGTGCAAGGGAATAGGGGCTTAGAGGCTTGAACATTTGGCTAAATATTGGCCAATGTTGGCTAGTCAAGAAGAGGATAGAAGATATAGGTACAAGTTGAGCTCAAGCTTGAGCAAAGCATATTGTATTCATCCAGATTATTTGATAAATGCAATACATATAGTAAGGGGTTTTGAGCAGTTTGTTTCCCCTAGATAAATATTTGTGTATGTTTGTTGAATCTTGATGCATGTTAATGATTTGTGTTCTCGATCATAATTTTCTTCCCGCAAATGAGTAGAATAGCTTCAAGTCTTGTGATCTAGTAAATTTCATGAGAAGTTTTGAATCTACACATTAAATTTATACACATATTTGGTTGAGATATGGTTCTTGAACAAATAAACCATTAACTCCACTAGCCCTTTGATATTTTCAACCTTGATCAGCTTCTAGAGGCCCCACAAACTTTTCCGGCCATTGCCAAAAAATTTCGATCAAGAATATCGCCATAATGTCAAGGTTAGCTAAGAAGTGTGAGGAATGTAGATAAATTTCCATGAAAAACCTTGGTCACTCCCATAACTCAAGCTCCATGTGACTAGAACTCCTTAGTCACTCCCATAGGCTTGCTTGCCAATGATTAGATCTTTTCAGTCACTCCCACAAGCTTGGCTCCATGCAACTATGGCTAAAGATGGTCAAAACTTAGTCAACTCAGCTCAGAAACTGCTCAACCTTCTCCCAAAGCTTGAAAAGCCTCTATAGGACCTCTAAAAGTCACTGGAACCTCTACAACACTTCATAAAATCACTGGAACATCATTGTCATCATCATCAGGAAAACTAGGTTAACTAGGATTCCAATCAACAACCATACTAAACATTTGGGCCATCAAACTTCTCCACAACATATTTTCCATCAATATGCATCTCCAGAGCATGTCATACATCCTCCAACACATGTAAAACCATATCAAGCATCCATTGGAACATGTAGATCCTCTCCAAGCCCAAAATATAACATCATCAACATGAGAGACCTAATCCATAACATGGAAACCATGGAGATCTAATCAACAAGACTCCTCAACTCTAGCAGCCACAAACACCTATATGTAGCAACATGATCTAGAGGATCATCATCATGGGAGGGCCTCCAAGCTAGTAAAACACATCATCATCCAACTCAACAACAAAAACATGAACATGAGGACCATGAAATCCTTTGATCACACTCTATATGCAACACATGCAACCTAACATACACATGCATAACCAACTAACCTACAATCCATGGTACCAGGTTGACATCAATGATAACTAACCAACACATATGCAACACTCATCAATGCCAATAATCCCCCCCTTTGGCATTAATGGAAACCTCATCTGAAAGGCTATCATCTGAAAATTTATCTCCATCCTCACATTCTCCCCCTTTGACATAAATGGAAAAGGGAAAAATATGTCAAGGAAAAAATCTATATTCTCCTCTCCATGCAATGGATTCAAACAAAAAAAAACATATACTTCACTCAATATCATATGCAGGTGATGAAAAATGGAGTGTAAGGCTGAAATATAATAACAACTCTCCCCCACATGACTGAAAATATGTGCAATAAACTGCCCCTAGACACAAGCTATGCCCAAACAACAACACAAACATGCATCAACATATATTTCTCATGGAAGCATGATAATAATAAATAGTAGCAATAACTGGAACACATGCTCTCTCCCGTGAAGCAAATTTAACACAATTTGTGTCATAATGATAGTAGGAGACCAAATCATCAACTCATAAAGGCAACAACATAATATGACTAACTAGCAACAACAACTCTAATCAAACCTATAGTAGTAGCAGCATATATTCGATCAACTCTGAAGCAACAACATCAAATACATCCTCTCCACAATGTATTATCTAGTAGAAGAAAAACTCATACCAATAGTAGCAATGACAGTCTAGATGTAGCATCTATCTAAAGTAGACATGGTAGTAGCAAATCATGATGAAAAATCACAATAGTTTGACCAACCATACTCCACTAAATATAATTATCTCCATGGTTGAATGTAAACTGATGTACATAACTGTCAATGCTTCCTTGCCATATTCAAGAGGCTACTACACATGGACCGATGACTATGACCAAATGATATGCATCAAAATGCAGGGCTTCATAGGCCTATTACATGATTCTAAAATGATAATACATGATTGTACAATTACATCGATAAGCCCATACATATGGCTAAACTGCGACTCACATGACTCTCTCTCAATGCATACATGACTCTAGATAGCCTTTCCATGACAAGTATGAGAGTATACATGAATGATACATGAAATACATGGTTGTACTAACACTACTAATAACCAATACATAGTTGAACAGACTCACATAACTCAATATGAAACATATGCCAAACATTCCTCTCAACACTAAGCATGAAACATACAAGAATAAGACTCTATCCTACATGGCTATCATAACAATCCTCTCATAAATTCATGTCTAATACAATGTCAAAATGCAAGTACATAGAGCATATGATTAGCCACATGTCCTCTTTATGGAAACAACATTATGTCAATATACATCACATAAGAAACATGTATCAGCCTCTCCAAATCATCAACCATGAATCAATATTCTAACAACAGTAATCAATAGTCCATAACAATACTTAGTGGCCCAACAATTACCATATATCAGTAGCAACATAAAGCAGCAACATATCACATCAATCAACCCAATATATCAGCTCTTTATAGTTATACATGGCAACAACAATAACCATCATATGGAGCATGAACCTCTACAAGATAAGGAAAATTCGTAACAACAACAAGCAAATGATGCAATGACAACAGAAACATCACATAAACAACTATAAACATCATCCACCATCATATTACTTCATAGCAGCATCACATGCAAAATATCATCAAACCAAGATGCATAATATATGCCAACTGCATATCAACTCATATAGGCATTATATAATCCACACATAATGAAAACATAAACATCTGCAATGGATTAGCACATAGCATGAGATGCATATCCAACTCCTCCAAGAAAGCATGATGCCATTGAAATATTGGAAGAATATAAAGTGCTCCCCCTGAACATGTTCCATCCTTCTCCTTGGTCACACCTTAGCAAGGACAACATCAGTAGCAAAAATTCATCATCCAGAAATCATAAACAAAGAGATAGGCATCAATATCATCAAAAACTAATTTCATAAAAAAATAGGATATTCCATATACTCCCCTTGAGCCTATGAAGTCCTCACACCCATTTTGCAGTCTAAAATATCTCTCATGCAAGATCGGACCGCAATATGTGTTTCTCTCTTCCACTCTAAATCTGGATATGAAGAGTACTTCTTTGATATCCTTTCTTTGCTTACTCTTCCCTTAAATACATAAACATTGTCTAGTGTCTTAAATCCTTTAGAAAATACCCTCTTTGATCCTTCTTTCTTGATGAAGCTACTTTTGGAGTTGAAGACCACTTCTTTACCTCCATCTACCATTTGGCTCACACTTAGAATTGTTAATTTTTGAAACTAGGGTAAAATTCCATAATGGAAAGCTCATATGACCAAGATGATGCTTGTATTAAATTCCTCTTTTTTAGAGGACCAAAATTGACCTAAAGATCACCCAATTTGGTCAAGTGGATGTTAAGTTTTGAATTATTTTATTCACACATGCATTATGGAGTGGGTCAGCCCTAACCTCATGGGTAACTGCTTAAGTCAGCCTTAACCCCATAAGGAAATCTTATAAATAGAAGAAACCTCAAGCTCATTTCATCACAACGATCAAGAAATATTCTTTTCTTCTCTTTTGTCTTGTTTCGCACAAGTTTGACGGAAGGAGTTTGCACAAGGGTCTGAAATCACAAGCGTGAGGTTCGCTCTGAGTTAGGATTTTCTAATCCCTGGATGCTGGCACAGAACTGAGCATTTATTTCCCTGGATGCTGGCAAACAGACTTATGAGAGCGACCATAGAGCCCTGGACATTGGCACAAAGGCTTAAGTGAGCGTCCAAGGGTTTAGAGGCAGATTTCAAGGTATCAGTCCCTGGAAGCTCAATTATAGTAGTCCTGTGAGTGTCCAGACCATCCTAGACGCATGCATAGAAAATGGAAGGGAGCGACTGAGGGGTTTTTATAAGATCTGGTGGGTTTGACCCTGGACACATGCATAGGGTCTTTGTGAGAGCATTCGAGCAGCTATAGATGCCCTCACACATTAGCAGAGAGAGCGTCTAGAGAGTTTCGGATGTACACAGATAGTTTTGCTAAGAGCATACAGGGTTTTGATCTTGGTCTTATTAGTTGGCTTCAGGTGGCTTTAATGATCTAGTAGATTTGATTTTATCTCTGCTGTTATATAGATTTGTAGATCTATAGATCTATAGATCTAATTTATTAGTATCCACTGCAAACATATGTATTGGGCTCATTATACTCTCTATTGAAAACTTTTTATGATGATCTATTAAAGAAGAATATTTGAAAGGGTTTCCCCCTTGTGGGATTTTCCTTTGTCTTGGACCAATCTATTGCCTCTTATGGTAGTGTTGTTGTCTTCTTTGTCATTGCATATATACTTTTTTCTTCAATTACGTTTATGATTGATTATAATGCTAATAATTGGATGCAATGTAAATGAAGAAGTAAAATGGGCTAAAGTAACTGATACAACATAGAACAATAAAAAAATTTAACATGGTATCAAAGCTAAGGTGAAGGACAAGCCCAAAACAAGACACACATTGAATCCCTCACTTTCAAAAAGCAGATTTCCTAATCAAGCTCAAGATGTCATCCCATACCCTCAAGGAGCATGAAAAGTTGGGCGATGAATCAAAATTTGCTGCATGGAAAGTTAGATTGGAGATCATAGCTGACAAGAATGATGTGCTGGAATACATCCAAGGAAGGGGTGCCCGAGCCTCCATAAAATACTTATGCTTCCCTGAATAATAGGTACAATAAAGGTGAGTTCAAAGAAAAGCAAAATATAGCTGATCGTTTACAAGATCATTTACTTGCATATATTGGGAATTTAAGAAAGTCTAAATATATGTATGAAAATATAGCTGGCATGTATGAAATCAATAGCTAGAATGATATCATTATCTCTAAAGATCAACTCAAGGAAACTAAGATGAAAAAAGGAGAAGTTTTTCAATCCTACATTATGAGGATCTCTCACCTTAGAGATCAATTGTAGAGAGGTGGAGAAAATGTGCTTGACAAGGAGCTAGTAGTTGTGACTCTTAGAGGTCTCCCTCCTATTTGGGAAACCTTCATTACTACAATTAGCAACAACAATTTCCTTCCGAAATTTGATGAAATTGTTGGGAATCTCACTCAAGAAGAATCACGGATGATAGCAAGAGGAAGGATTCAAAAGCATGAAGAGGGAGAGCCCGTTGCATATATCACTCATGACAAAACGAAGAAGGAAAAATGAGGTTCATCAAGGAAACCTCCTTCTCAAAATACAAAAGGAAGGAATGAAAAATCGTTATCTCATATTGAATGCTTTAGTTACCACAAGACAAGTCATTATGCTCTTGAATGTCCCGAGAGGAGAAAAACATCATGTTACAACACTAGAGGAAACTACAATAACAAAAGAAGAAAATACAATCAAAGAAAGAATCATGATAGAGGATATGAAAGAATAAGAAGAGACTCCTCAAGTGACCGTGAAGAAAATCATCCTCCTTAAAAGAAGTCAAGGGCTCTCAAGTATGAAAGTAATGTTGTAAATAAATTTGAATATATTCTTATTTCTACTCTTACTAGTTATTCTCCATCAGATTCATGGGATAGTTGGTTGGTTAATAGTTGGGCCACTCATCCTTTCTCTAGATACAAGGAAGTTGTCTCTAATCTAGTACAGAGGGAGACTAAGTTGAAGATCATTATTGGAGACAAATCCATTCATCCCGTGAAAGGATTTGGGTCCGTCAAATTTCAGTTGAATTCTCGGGAATCGATTTTGCTACATGATGTTATGTATGTACTAGGATTAATCAAGAATATGATGTCTATATCCGCATTGGAGGATAAAGGGATGAGGGTTTCCTTCATCAAAGGAAAAGTTTTGACTTGGCACGCTGATTCAACTATGAGAGATGAATTAATGTTAGGTTCAATATTTGAAGGACTCTATAGAGTCACTGGAAGACCTATTCTATCACTGGTTCATAATACCAATCATCTGAGTGATTTATGGCACCACAGACTGGTTCATCTACACTATGATGCAATTCCAAAGTTGAATAAATTGGTTTAAGGTATTCCCAATGTTCAAGCTGATCATGATGGAGTTTGTCTAGGTTTTGCAAGTGGAAATAAAACAAGGTGGGCCATTTCCCTCTAGTAAGAACAAGACAAATGAAATCCTCCATTTCATTCATTCTAATATATGTGGTCCGATGCGTGTACATTCTATTGGTGGTCATCTCTACTACATCACCTTTCTTGACGACTTCTCAAGAAATACATGGATATACTATCTTAAGCACAAGGATGAACCCTTTGAAATATTCAAGGAATTCAAATCCTTGATCGAAAATCAATCAAGAAAGAAAATCAAAGTCTTCAGATCCGACAATAGAGGGGAATACATGTCAAAAGAATTCATTTCATTTTACAAGAAAGAAGGGATCAAGAAAGAAACAATTATTGATGCCATTTACTCGTAAACAGAATGGTCTAGTTGAAAGGAAGAATATGTCTATATTAGAAGTTGCCCATGTTATGCACCATGATCAAAAGGTGCCAAAGTTCCTTTGGGCCGATGCTACATCTACTGTTGTGTATGTTCAAAACAAGGTGCCTCATTAAGTGTTAGAAAACAAGACCCTTGGAGAAATATTCACAAGTATCAAGCCTGATATTATCCATCCTCGTGTATTTGGATGCCCCATATATTTTCATGTGCTGAAGGACAAAAGGAACAAATTTCAAGGTACAGGAAGAAAAGGTACGTTTGTGGGTTATTGTGAAAATTATGAAGTGTATAGAATATATATTCTTGGTCATAGAAAGGTCAAAATTAGCAGGGACGTAACATTCGATGAAGATGTAGCTCTTGGAAGAGAAAGAGATATTCCTCTGCGGCCTCCTCTTCCCAAGGAAGAGAATAATGATTAGGATATTCTAGATGGTTTGTCCGTGCCCGAGTTCAATATGGTTGATGATCCCATGGAGCATATGGATTCGTTAGATCCTCCTACTAGGAAAATACCATTTTGGCTCCATGATGCTTTACAAGATAGTGAAAGAAATGTCCCCATTTGTAGATCAATCAAAGAAAGGAAGAAATGATGCAGGTATCAAGGATATGTTGCAGCTGTGAGAACTATGATTCAAGTCGAACTATCCTCATTCGAGGAAGTTGTAAAAGAACAAGTTTGGAAGGATTCTATGGCTGAGGAATATGAATTGATTGTGAAAAATGATGAATGGGATGTTGTACCTAGACTGAAAGGGAAAGTTGTTGTGACTTCAAAGTGGATATTCAAGATCAAACATGGAATTGATGGTAGCATTGAGAAATACAAAGCAAGGTTCGTAGCTCGAGGATTCTCTCAGAAAGAGTGAGAAGATTATAATGAAAAAGTTTCTTCCGTGGCTTGATATACAATAATCTATTCTATAGTTTCCCTTGTCGCAAGTCAAGGATGGACTCTTCATTAGATAGATGTAAATATTGCATTCCTTCATGACATGTTACAGGAAGAAGTATATGTTGAACAACCATAGGGATTTGAAGTGGAAGATTGAAGAACACATGTTTTTGGGTTGAATAAGGCATTGTATGGTTTGATGCAAGCTCCCCGAGATTGGTATTCACACAATGATAGTTACTTAGTGAAGCTGGGATTCACAAGAAGAAATGTCGATCCCAACCTCTACTTCAAGGTAGTCCAAGGTATTCCATTGAATATGTTGACAATCTATTCTTAATAGGTAGTGAGCCTCTAATGATCGAGTGTAAGAGGAAGATGGCCTATGAATTTGAGATGAAAGACCTTAGTATTATGCACTACATTTTAGGCCTTGAGGTATGGCAGAGGCCTGGTGAGATTTTCCTTTCACAAGGAAAATACGTTGTAAAGCTGCTAGAAAGATTTAATGACTAAATGAAAATCCATGGTTACGCCAATGGAAATGAACTTCAAGAAGCTATGTGGTGAAGTTGTAGTAATAGACTTGGAAAATCCATCCAAGTATAGATAACTAATTGGGTTTCTGATGTTCCTTGTGAACACCCATCCATACATATGATATGCATTAAAAACTTTGAGTCAATTCATGACCGATCCCCACCACACACATTAGATAGTTTCCAAACACATATTGAGATATTTGCATGGGTCGATCACACTTGGCCTAAGATATTCTATGGGAGATGTTCAACTTCATGGATAGACTAATGTTGACTAGGATGGAAATGTTATCGACAAGAAGAGTACATCAAGATGTTGTTTTAGCCTTAAATCTACCATGATATCCTGGATGAGAAGGAAAGAAAAGTCTGTAGCACTGAGCATCGTCGAAGCAGAATACATTACTACTAGCATGGCTAGATGCGAAGCAATTTGGTTGAGAAAGCTCTTTAGATAGCTATTTGAGCAAGTCCTAGACACTACAGTGATCTAATACTACAACAAGAGTGGGATCCATTTGGTAGAGAATATCTTGTTTCATGACAAGTCCAAGCACATTGAAATTCGATATCACTATATTCGAGACATGATGCAGAGAGGAGTTGTTAGGCTCCATCACACATCGATATATGAGAAGATTGCAGATATTCTCACCAAGTCATTACCAAAGGGAAATTTTTTGGTCTTCATAGAGTATCTTGGACTGATGGATGTTTCCCCTCCGGATAAGGGGCAACGCTGATCGAGGACACTGAGCCAACTCTTCCTAATCGATTTGAGCTCCCAGGGTGAGGAATCGAGATAGAGGGATCCTATGGTTGATGGATATCTGGACAATATTGTACTTCTCTATATGTTACCAATAGGATTGAGGATGTTGCTCCCCTATATTTGTAGGGTCGGATAATGTTTCTCCCCTATCTAGGCTTTGCAGAGTATACCCCAGTTGGCATCATACCCACAAGCAAGGCTTGTTGGGAATACTACTTCTCATTTGGTCAATGAGTTGAGAGTGTACTTGGGGGTGTAAAACCCAAGGTGATTATGATGCAGGTGTTCTGCCACATGATTACTGAGAGTCATTGTTGGGAACATTGGTAGAAAATAACATTTTGGCTTGAGAGTAAGCTCCCCGATGACATTCTAAGGTCGAGGACGTGCTCCCCTATATGATGAGTTATCCTATTTCTCGGTATGGGTGGAAGCTATTTCTCCTTAATTCTTCTTCTTTTAGATCCAAGAAAGTTTTAGTAGATAGAGTTGAGTAGAGATAGTCAAAGCATTACAGGATGATGTGAAGATCAACTAACAGATATTGGCAGGTGGAATTCTTCCTAGTTGAGAGGGAGTGTTAATTTTTGAAACTAGTGTCAAATTCCAAAACTGACAATTAAGATGAATGTGATAATCCTTGCATTAAATTCCTCTTTTTGAGAGGACCAAAATCGACCAAAATATCACCCAATTTGGTCAAGCGGAAGTTACGTTTTGAATTATTTTATTCATACATGCATTATGGAGTGGGCCGCCCTAACCACATGGGTAACTGCTTAGGTCAGGCTTAACCCCAAGTAAACCCTCAGCAAATCCTATAAATAGAAGTGACATCAAGCTCATTTCATCACAATGATCAAACAATCTTCTTTTCTTCTCTTTTGTCTTAGTTTGCACAGGTTCGACGGAAGGATTTCACACAAGGGTTTGAAATCACAGGCGTGAGGTTCACTCTCCCTAGACGCTGGCCTCTCCCTAGACGCTGGCAAAAAAATAAGTATTTTCATCCCTGGATGCTGGCACACAGGCTTATGATAGCATCCATAGAGCTCTAGACATTGGCACAGAGGCTGAAGGGAGCATCCAAGGGTTCAAAGGCAAATCTAAAGGTGTCGGTCCCTGGATGCTAGCACAGAGTAGTCCTGAGAGGGTCAAGGTCATCCCGGATGCATGCATAGTAACTGGAAGAGAGCATCTAAGGGTTTTTTAGCAGATCGGGTGGTTTTGACACTGGACACACACACAGGGTCTTCTTGAGAGCGTCTAAGAAACTATAGATGACCTCACATAATGGCAGAGAGAGCGTCCAAAGAGTTTCAGACGTAGGAAGACTATTTTCATTAAGGGAATTTTGAGGTCAAATATGGGCCTCTAAGGAAATTATAAACTAATAGTGGAAATAATAAAATAAGATTAGATTACATCATCAATTTTAGAGGAGAAAAAGAAAGAACTATTTTTTCAACTCGTATTTTCAACTTATCTCCCTATGGGTTACTCAAATTTCAAGTAGAAACACTCGTTGGATGCAAAATGTTATTCCGCATCCAAGTAGAACCCATGCTTCATACTTTCGATGGACCCTACTACACAAACAATGAGAAATACATGAAAAACGTGATTGAAATCATGTTTTTTCATGTATATCTTGTTTTTCATGTAGCAGGGTCCATCGAAAGTATACAACATGGGTATTCCTTGGATGAGGAATTAAATTTTGCATCTAACGAGTACTCACACTTGAAATGTGAGTAAAAAATTAAGGAGATAAGTTGAAACTATGAGTTGAAAAAATAGTTTTATTATTTTTATTATTTTTACTTTTTTGCTCCAAAAATGGTCATTAATCCCCCCTGGTTGACATCATCATCTTGAATCTTATTGGTTCTTATAAAGTTTATTTTGGTTGTACATTTTTCTTAGGTGGCCCATTTTAGACCTCAAAATTCCCCTAATGGCTGAGAGCGTCCAGAGTTTTGAGCTTGGGTTTATTAGTTGGCTTTAGTGATCTGGTAGATATGATTTTACCTCTATTGTTATATAGGTATGTAGATATGTAGATCTGATTTATTAGTATCTGCTATAAAAATATGTATTGGTCTCATTCTACTCTCTGCTGAAAACTTTTTATGGTGATCTATTAAAGAAGAAGGTTTGAAAGGGTTCCCCCTTGTGGGTATTTTCCCTGTTCTTGGACCAATATGTTGTCTCTTATGGTTGTGTTGTTTTCTTCTTTGTCACTGCATATATTGTTCTTTCTTCAATTATGTTTATGATTGAATGTACTGCCAATAATTGGATCCATTGTAAATGAAAAAGTAAATTAGGCTAAAGTAATTGATACAACATAGAACAATCAGAAAATTTAACAAGAATATTGTGCTTTAGGCCCTCAATGAGCCATACATCTTCATCATTGGTCCTCTTTTCACCAAGGTTGGCCTTTCGACTTCCCAATACTCTTGATAGTTCAATTCCTTCAAAAAACACATGACCACTTTTAATTTTCTTCAAGAAGTGAAAATCTCCTGACATATGATGTAATGTTATGAAACCAGCTCAAGAAAAGATAGAAAAGAGAGATCAACGCCTTAGAATTCAGCCTCTTCGAGGGGACAACCTCCTTTACATTACATAAATGAACAATTCTTCGATGATTCAAATGAAAAGAACTCCTTTCTATATATAGGAGTCTAAGGGGTCATAACATAATCAGAGCCTACATAACAATAATAATGTAAGGGCACAATAATAACAATAGTGGGCTTCTATGGGGCACAATAGTAACATAATGGGCACTACATGGGTACATCAATATAATAAG
>APFE030691119.1:295657-339249 GCA_000404065.3 Pinus taeda | reverse complement strand
TATCAATTGACTAAAAAAAGTGTTGCTTTTTGTATCCTCATAATGTGCTATCAATTCTTCCGTAAAAATTTCCCAAGTGATAAATTGTTTATGAGAGCAAAGCCATTGATACCATACAAACTGAGTTGGTTCCAAACATAAAGTTGCAATACGTACCTTCTGTGTGTTTTGCACATTATTGAGATCGAAAAATTGCTCCATCTGTAGTATCCATGTTGCGTGATCCTTGCCATCAAACTTCCTCATATCGATTTTTGGAATATGATGGGTCTTCGATCCCACATTAGAGTCTATGGAATCATGATTAACATTTCTTTTGTTCTCATCATGAGTTTCCTTACTACCCTTTCACCATTAGTGACCATTTCTTGTAGCAACTTATTCATATTTATCTTCAATTCGTCCATGTCTATCTTCAAATCATCCATCTTAGCTTCTACGCCTTTCTTTAAACCATCCATCTTAGCTTCTACATCTTTGTTTAAACCATCCTCTTAGATTTTGTTCGTTTTTGTGCAAGTGACAATTGTTGCACTTGGTCTCATAATTTTGATATATCATGTTGCATTTCGTCCTCTTCTTCATGGGTCATGCTAGAGCTTTCAGGTTGCCTACTAGGTGTTTGCATTTTCTTTCCTCGGGGCATCAATTAACAATAATAATGCTTTACTATGCCCTTTTAATTGCTTCAAACTAATTTTTCAAACCAATCTTATGCAAAAATTTAAAAAAGAACTACACACCTTTTTTCACTTTGTAGGAGCCTGATATTGAATATGATGTATCTCTGTAATTTCGGATCATCCAGTTCTGAAATTGCGATATGTAGTAGCCCTCTGTGTCCTCTTTCCAATGCCACCAATCTGATCCAAATTGGATTCTCCAAGGAATATTTATGCGAAATCTTTCACAGTGACTTGATTATCGACTAGTTCAGTGGATCGAACTTGTACGACGTGCCACGAGTCACTATTTTGACCCTTAGCTCTGAAAATATATATATAAGAAACTATATTCCATCTTCTTTCTGTACCTTCTTACGCAATTTCAATCCAATACTCAGAGAAAAATTTATGACGATTTTCCCCAGGTCACCTGTTTGGAATGTAATTCAGGAGTCTGCAAAAAGTCCAACTTCCTCAGATCATATCTCCGCAAGTATAGCGCAAAAATCTCTGAAATTCGGACCTAAGATTTAGCATGATGTCTTCTCAAATGTTTTTTTTTTTCAACTTCTGAAACGTCGCAGAACAAAAGTTATAGCGAATATGCCACGATGACCTGTTTGGAGCAGCGAAACCCTAGAATCCAAACCTCTGATACCAAATATTATGTAACCAACTCAAGAAAAAGATAGAAAAGATAGATCAACGCCTTAGAATTCAGCCTCTTCGAGGGGGCAACCTCCTTTACACTACATAAATGAACAATTCTTGGATGATTCAAATGACAAAACCTCATTTCTATATATAGGAGTCTAAGGAGTCACAATATAACCCATCCGACCTAACAATAATAATATAAAGCCACAAAAATAACAATAGAGGGATTCTATGGGGCACATTAATCACAAAATGGGGACAATAGGGGCACAACAATATTAATAAGGGGTATAACTACAATAATAATGGGGTAATCACTAGTATTATAGGGACCCAACACATATTCCAATCATGAATGTGGGGTCTCATAGAACACATCAATCAAAACTCATCCAAGGCTTCCAGAGTCCATCCACATCAACCCATCAAACAATGGTTCCACCTCATGGTCGGACATCACGAAAACCATCACTAGATCGGTCTCCATCCTAGCCATCCAAGGCTCCATAGTGTTTGTTCCAACCGAGGCTCTAGGACTAGTAACTCAACCCACAGCTTCCGTTGGGCTCTGTAGCGTTTGTCCAACCAAGGCTCCAAGACTATTAACTCAACGCACCAAGGGCTCTAGAGCATTTGTCCAACCAAGGCTCCAGGACCAGTAACTCAACCTAAGCTATTACAGGGCTCCAAAGAGTTTGTCAAACCAAGGCTCTAGGAACTAATAACTCAACCCATGCTAACAACTCAACACTTAGCAAACATTTAATTTATATAACTACATTGGTTAATACATTTTCCTAATACTAAAACATTTAGCATAATATTAATATTTACCAACTATTTATAGAAATTAATACATTATCCCAAAGATAAAACATTTTTTTTGTAAATCAACTCAAAATTTCCAATAATCAAAAAATGCTTTCATTGAGTACATGGATAACAATCGTTTTCATTTGGAAGTGAAAAACACTTGTAACCATCATGTTATGCACCTAACCTGAAAGCATTTCTTGCTTAAAAAAAACTACCTAGACCATCCTTTTAAATACCATTTTTGAACATTTTCATACGATACCTTACTCAAGAGATTACAACATATGTTTCCAACGCATAGATCAAGTATTTGAGAATATAATTCACAAAAATAAAGTTGTAGAGGGAAAAATGACAGAAGAGGTTTGTAATGGAAAAGATTTAAGAACCGACCATGATCATCATGATGTTGCTATGTGATCCCCATAGCATAAGTACACCTGGAATACTGAAAGAAATTGTCACAAACAAAATTATTGTGAAGTTGATACCTTTAATCGGAGATGACCACCAGAGAAAGAGGTGCTCCATTAATTGGAGGAGCAGTGTTTAGTGATGTTCTCCGAGTTAGAATATAAATCCGACACAACGTACTTCTCCACCCTCTACAGATAAATGAGAATGTCATCCAAACAATACCAAATTCTATTGAGGAATCTTTGCATATCCTCCTAACCTGCAAATGTTTTGTAATGATCCACTTCTTTGTCCCGGATGACCAAACAAAATAGGGTGTCCAACTATTGGTAACCTGCAACAAAATGTAGGAAGTGCATTTTTATCTTTCTAAATTTACCAGGATTTGCAATCCATTTAAATTCTTGATTATCCACTTGAGATTCTGAAAAGTATTATTTGTCCCCAGATTCATAAGAATCAAGTTGTTGAATCTCCTTTCTGACTTTCAAAGGGATTGTGTCAAACAAATTTACTACCAAATTCCAACTGAATAATCAATTGGACCAAGAGGTAGAACTACTGCTGGAGCCTCCCCTATGGCTTTCCATTCTCTATCAAGGTGGCATAGACACTTGGAGAAGTGCACAAGAAAGATAGTGTAGACTAACACCAAGACTACCCTGAAGACTCTCAACCAAATTTAAAACCCAACTCACAGAAAGTGTATGTGATGTACTTTGATAAAGGACTATATCATCACCAAAACCTAGAATGCGCAGAACTGGACAAAACCCATAACAACTGAAAACCCCTTGATCCCCAAAGTCAAAGGGAATTGAAATTGATGCATCAAGGAGAACTGAACCAACACGCAATTTCAATGACCCTCCAATGTCGATGAGTGCTTTGGAAAGTAGAATGAGGAAAAGAACAACAAAGATGTAGGGGACAAGTTCTTGTGTCAAGAAAGGGAGACAAGAAGCAACAGTGAGACCGCGGTCGAGTGTGTTGCCTAAACACTATAACCTATGGCCATAATGAGAAGGAGGAAATGGGTTGAGAGAATGACACAACAATGCATAGCCTACATAACACCCCACGTAGAGGAAAATCGTGTGTAAACATAAACAGGAAACGACTCTATCCAATTTTAAGCGTCAGACATCACAATAAACCCCATTGGAACTTAGAATAACTAGGTAAAAATAAACCATTAAAACCAAATTGAGAAATTTCCATGGTACCAGACCCCGCACACCAAAACATGGTGATTAAAAGAGATACTTGGGAAGTTGGGGCCCTGAAGCATCGATGAGGGGAGCACGAACACTAGTTTGAAAACTGGCCCCGTGGTTGCACAATGTAAGAATAGAATAAAATACACTTTGAAACCTTTGGTAATAAATAAAGGGGCTCTGTGACCTCAATACCTTCCCTTAGCCAAGTTTGAAGGAGTGGTTGTTGACGCACAAAGAATGTCTTGCCAAGCATGGCAAAATAGACTAAAACCTGAAACCATACAATGTTGCAGACTTCCCCACTGTAGAGTATCACGTACACTCGCTAACCTTGACATACACCATTCCATTTAGAATTACACAAGGAGGAGAAAACACATATAGTCCAAGGACCATTACTTCATCAGGGAAGGACGAAGGTGGGACAAGTGTTTAGTGTGGTACACTCAAAGAAAACATCATTTTTGAACTATGAGGAGCCATTAATGAGTTGCACGCAGGGTTTGTCTGCTCCCATAGTTGATCTTATCAGAGCCATTGGAAAACCTACCAAATAATGAAGGAACCAAAGCCAATACACATAGAAAAAATAGTAAGTTATGGTTTCCATCTCCCATCACCTTTGTATTTTGAGTGAGGAGCGCTGCCAAACAATGACTTTCCATTCCCATCATACCAATCTTACACGCATCTTGTTTGGAGAGACACTTGTCCATCGCATTTCCATTCACCTTTAACTATGTACTAGCTGACACTCTCGTTGGGGACCCAAAGATACAACATCTAGCACACTTCTCAAACTAACTTATAACACACTGTTACAACTAACTTAAGGGGTGATACCTATGTTGGAAATGAAAATGACTTTGGGTAAAATATATATTGTTTTTCGAGTTGTCTTTAGTGCGACTTTTGGAAGCTTTTCCGATGGATTTTTCGGTCTAATTTCTCTAAAATCCTGTAGGAATTCATTGAAATCATAAGCTTGATGGGTAACTCTTGCACAATAGAAGTGCCCTAAGGGTTTTTAAAGGTGTTGAATCTATATATACAGTAAAAAAACTAGTTTAAATAACACAAATCAAAATTTCACCTCAAATTCTTTTGCCATATAGACACCTAAAACTCCAAAAAATCCACTAAAAATAACTCCATTGTTTTCAAGATTCTGATCTAAAATTAGACTACACCGCTAGGGAACATTTTTCAATAAACATCTAGCCCGCTAAAGAACTTTTTATCTAGTGATTGATGATGACTTCATACAAGAGAAATCTTTTATATATTTTTATTTAAGATGTTGCACGAACTAAAACCTTCCAGCCTACAAAATAGCAGGGTCATCCGCTAGTTCCATGGTAATTAAAAGAATAAGATTTTTTTGCGTAATTTATCCGTTATATACGTTTTAGAGATTTTAGAGATTTTTAATCCAGCAAAAATTGGTTAGAATTATAAATCTGAGAATAAGATTTTTTTTCTTAATTTATTTGTTATGCACATATTAGAGATCTTTAATACGGCAAATATATGTTAGAAACTTTCCATAATTTAAATGTATAACGAGTTTTTCAAAACCCATCTTAAATAACAAAATATCCAAATTTAATAAAAATTAATACGGCAAATATATGTTAGAAACTTTCCATAATTTAAATGTATAACGAGTTTTAATTATAATAATTAAAAAAGCAGTGCGATTTTTTGAAAGTTTTTTTGTGGGTTTTTCTGGTCAAAATCTGGCAGTAATTGATTGGAATCGTAAGTTTGATAGCTAGTTTCTGCACAATCAAAGCGTCTCATGGGTTTTTCAGAGTGTTGAATCCAAATATGGAATTAAAAAACCATTTTAACTACAACAAATCAAGATTTAACCTCAATTTCTTCATCCGGATTCCATCACCAAAATCTCCAGAAAATGGCATTATAGACAACTCCATTAAAAATACCAAAATTTCCCAAGGTGATTTGGTTTTTGTGTAATTTCAAATAAATTGAAAAGAAAAAAGTGTTGTAATTCCAATGATGCACACAGCAAATTTGTGGTGGGCGATCGCAAATTTTGGGCATACGAAACGCAATTTTGCAATTCTTTACCGATCCACTTTCTGTATTGTCACCAATTTTGCAATTCTTTACCGACCCACTTTCTTTGACCATTTGAATCCTCGGAGAAGCCCACCTCATCTCTGGCTTAACCCGATTGTTGATTCGGATCATTAAGGCAACAACTTGATTGTCAATTTGGATCATCGGAAACTACTTTGCGGTTTGGGTTAAACGCTGGGGACATTCGAACCCTCGCCGGATGGTCAACTGTGGAGACAAAAACTTGCAGGTTCCTCTCTCGAACCCTATGCAATCCCCGCTTAGTTTCTTATGTACAATTCCTTTCAAGAGAATCGATCTCACAACCATCAGAGAGCTGATCGAACTCAAACCCATCAACACCCTGGGCATAATGCAGGGGTAGCCACGCAGCTTTTGGTTTAAATATACAAAGAAAAATATGTATCAACCGGTTTCGAACCCCAGATCAGGTCTGCTAAACAAGCCTCCCCAATTAATCATAATTCAAACTGCGCCATTACATCTATGATATCATTTCATTCTCCATAAAACTCATTCAAACTATGCCATTATATCTGTAATATCATTTGGCTATCAGTGCTGTAACTGCTGACATTATAAGCTTGCCTACAAATTTGATTTGAAAAGAATTTGACATTAACTTTAGGGATCGAACTGTCAGCCAGTGTCGTGCATTAAGAAACGATACTGTTGGAATCAATCCGAATCCAAAGCTCCAAATTGATCCAAACCTCCCTCCGATTTCCTGTATTACTGGAATACATCCAAATCCAATGGATCAAAGTTTCAAATCTATCCAAACTCTAACGTAACTTATAGTATTACAGGAATCCAAGAAATCAACAGAAATTATCCATAAGATTAAACTTATTCGTAAAATGGCAGAGTAATACATCATTTAGAGCCAAAATCAATTATATCCATACAAAGTCTACAAAACAGATAGAGGTACCAAACATCAATACAGTCGGCTATATGTTTTTTAAGTAATTCAAAGGAATTTGGCAGCTGTGGTTCTACGGTTTGTCTTTCTCTTTGTACCAGGTTTTAACGGGGAGATTTGTCATCCTCTCTGTACCGAGTTTTACCGAGTTTTAACTGGAGAAATTTAAACCTTAGAGCTCTTAATTACCACATACTCAATCACCAATTGGCTATATTAATAACAGAGGGATGACATCATAGTCATTCGAATCGGCAAAGCATTTCTCAGGTAAGCTTATCTCATTCCATCTCTCCGATGGCTTCCTCACAATTAGAGACTTAAACCCCAAAAGGGCCTTCAGGCTCTCCTTAACGCTCACCAAGCAATCTTCCAGCCGATCCGTCACATGGGCGAATTCCCAGGCGGCCAGAGAACCAGGTTGGGTCGATTCCATCATCAGGGTCCTGAATGCCTGTTCTTGGGCGCCCACTCTCTCAATCGTGCTCAAGAACTCTGCCGCCTCTTCCGGTCGCAGACTAAAGATTCTCTCTCGGAGATCCTGCAGCCGAAGCAGCATCTCCTCCCGCAACTGCCAAGTGTCCATTAGCACCAGCCTCATCGCCTCCCACACCACCGGGATCTTCCCGTCGCTGGGGGCTCCCTGCAGGCATTCGCACGTAACCGCCAGCAGTTCCCCCATCGCCTCTAATTCCCTCAGCACCTCCGAATTCGCCAGAGCCCAGGTGATTCGATCCCCAGACCTCCCGTCCAAGAGGCCCCCCATGGCCCGACATGCGCACAGCCACTGATCAAGGTATCTGGCATAGCACCTCACCCAGGACGACAACTGCCACGTCATCGGGTTGGACGTGTCCTTGAAACCGTCCAGATTCAGATAACTGCGACCCGTGGTGAAGGTGTCGATGCTGAGCTGGTCCTGTATAATGAAGTCGCCCTCCTGGAGAAGCCTGTGAATGAGTATGAGGCACTTGAGCGCCACAACCCAATTGTGGGTGTTCCTCAGCCGCTTCTTGAGCTCCGCCACGCAGCGCGCCAGTAACAGTCGCGAGGTGGAACACGCCAAGTAGATGGCATCCACGTGTTTCTCCTGCATCGGGGACTCCTTGTGGCTGGTGGCTCTCACTATTGCGACATGGATCGGTGACAGGGACCTCACGATGGCCCTGCACTCCGCTGCCTTGTCCTTCAGAATGCCAACTATCCTCCTCACCTTCATTACTCTCTGCCAGGTATCCAATTTGCCGTCCCGAATTTGAGATTTCAATCCTTTTGCTGTAAATACACACAGAAGATTCGCAGCCCGACTTTGTCGCAGGGATCAGGAGCTTGACTTATAAATATCGCAGGTGGCCATGGCCGATGCAGGCTCCAGCTATTATTGGTAAAGGTCGGCCGTATCCGCTTGCATCGTTCTAGGGAATAAAAGTTGTTCAAAGTGGATTACAATTTTTTCAATTTATTGCACAAATGTTTAGGTGTTTGTAAAGTGGCCCAAAACATTGAAATTTTTGTAACCAGGTTCGATGAATTTAAACCATATACAACGCGTTATTCCAACCGTTGAATGGGTTTAATGAATACGTAAATGTGTGGTGTAGTAAGTCAAGAATTCTGTGTAGAGAGTATGCCTTAAGAAAGGAATGTTTTTATTCATTCGCATGTTAGAATTTGAGGGAGAGTGTTTCAAAGGATATGTATGGTTCATGCTATTAGTACGCGGTTTTTTCTGAAGTCGAAGTACTCGGTTTTTACACGGTTTTCGAATAATTTTATTAAATTAATATTTCGAAGAATTTCTTTTTAATATTATATATTTTTATTTAATATATTGACTAAATAAAATTAAATATTATTATTTTGTAATTATTATTCTGATTTAAAAAAGAGAGTGCATTTTATCTTCAAAGAGAAAAGGATATACAATGTCAGTGTGACAAATTCACAGAATATATATTTGAAATTCATTAAAAATGGTTACTTATTATAATTTTATATTCATATTTATTAAGTTTAAGAGAGATTCTTTACCTTAAATCACATGATATTTCATTTGTCGACGTGTTTTGAACCAACCAGTGTGATTCATTGTCAGAACAAGTTGAATGAACAGATAGAGCAGAACTTCCAATGGCTATATTCAGGTAACAGCTATATTGATAATGGCTAGATTTGACCGATTAGTTAAGACATGATAATAACCATTCTTTAAGTTACCCCCATTAGTTATGTACCCTTTTTATACACTCACCATTACAAAAATGCATTAAAAAATAAAATTATAACCTAAATTAATTTAATTCGATAATTAGTTAACAAAGTTATTATATCTCAAAATTAAAGTAACTAAAAGTTAGTTAAAAAGTTATTAAATATATAAATAATAGAGCAATAGCTAGATATATTCTTATTAAAATATAAGTTAAAGAGCTGTTTCATACTCTTATTTATAAATGAATATTAAAATAAATCAATTATAAACTAGATTAATTTTAAAATAATACTTATTTATCAAAGTTAAATAAATATAGAGTAATATAAGGGTATGATAAAGAGTAATTTAAATTATAATAATGATATTATAAATCTATATTAAAATAAAATAATTTAAATTAATGGTAAGTGAACAAGTTATTAAATCTAAAAATTAGAGTCATTAATTATAAAATTTATAAATAGAATATTTAGTTATATTTATTGAAAAGGGACTATATTAACACTTATAATAAATATAGAATAATATAATTAATTATATTCTAAATTTTAATTTATATTTTATTATATTATTAACCTAAATTCATAAAAATTAATAAAGAAAACTAACTTTGTATGATGTAACATTCATGTTTATTAATTAAAATGTTTAAAAATTTCGCAAAAATTAATATCTAAAATATTAAACATTAAAGATATAGTAACATTCATATTTAATAATTAGAAAATAATAATATAATGTAATATAATGTTCATGTTTATTAATTAAAATACAATTAACATGTTTTCTTGATTGTAAAAGATTTAGTGAAACAAAAGCTTTTTGCGTTCTTTTTCTCTAACAAATAAAGTTTAAAGAGTTAGAAGTATTCAAAGCGAAGAAAGTCTTTTGGAATGGAAGTTTTAGGATAGTTCATAATTCAAGAGGTGCCTTGAGTTAGAAGTATTCAAAGCGAAGAAAGTCTTTTGGAATGGAAGTTTTAGGATAGTTCATAATTCAAGAGGTGCATCACGAGACATGAGCACCTTTTGGTTAGAAAGACAATTTTCCTTAATATTTATGAAGATTCACTTTTGGATTATGGCTCTTCTGGAATCAAAAGAGACATGAAAGCACATTTCAACATTTGACATATAGGCTCATGTTCTCTATAGTGTGAAGGTGAAGTTCTGGGACTCCCATAAAGAAGTAAAAATTCAAGGTTTGCATCACAATTGTGTCATTAGGGGTGACTTTAAGGCAATATTAAGTGTTGCTGAGAAAAGAGCAGGAAGCATAGTCAGAGATCCCTTTAGGGATAAGGAGGATTTAGTTGCAGAATAGGACTTGTTTAATGCACTTCCAAAATCTGGAAAATATACATGGACGAACGGCAGATTGAGGGACAATCAAATAATTGCTTATCTGGACAGGTTTCTCATCCACATTAATTAGCAATTTAAAGGGCTAGATTGCCTCACCTCAATAAAATCCTAAGGTGAATTGTATCATCGCTCGATTATGCAGCAATTTGAGAAGCTTGAGAATTTTGGATCGATTCCTTCGCTATAATCCTGCTTGGATCCAAGAGGATGGGGTTGTGGATCTTATAACACAAGCTTGGAAATATCCATTGCAAGGTTCGTCGACATTTGTCTGGGAATACAAACTCCAGAACGTCAAGCAAGCTCCCAGGAAATGGTTAAAGGAGTCATATCAACCTCCTAGATAGAAGAGGAAAGACCTAGTCATGCAACTGGACGACCACCATAGAGTAAACGAGGAGATTCCTATTGAAGATTGGCAACTAAAAAAGGAGAGGGACTTGACTCGAAATATCTTCTCGATAAGAAGATGAGAGGAAGAGCTATGACACCTTAAATCAAGAAGTTTGTAGCTAAAGGCAAGAGATTTGAATACCACATTCTCCCATAACCAGGCAAAGGCTAGAAAAGCAAAAAATAGAGTCAAGGAAATAATATTTGAAGGAAAGTGCAAAGTTACCTCCTTTGAAGAAATAAAACGAGAGGCATTCAATCATTTTCAATCTTTGTACATGCCTGATCAGACCTCTTTGTAATAGGCACATGAGTTCCTTCGTGTCATTCCCAATGCTATCTCACCCTCCTCCAATCTAGACCTTATAAAGAATATTGAAGAGGAAGAAGTTTTCGAGGCAATATGGACTCTAAATCCAGATAAGGCACTAAGACATGACAAATTCACCATTAATTTTTTTCGATCCTTCTAGGCCATGAAAAAAATGAACTGCTTCTTATGTCGAATTACTCCTGAGTGAAAAAGAAATTGGGAGGAGGAACAAACTCCTCCTTCCTTGCCCTCATCCCGAAGGAATCAAATCCAACCAATTTCTCTTGCTTCTAGCCCATTTCTCTATGCAATACAAAATATAAAATTCTAACAAAAATTATAGCTAATCGGTTGAAGAAATTGCTACCTTCCATCTATGAGAACCAAGAGGGATTTATGCAGCAAAGCAATATTCTTGACAATATTGTCTTGAATTTTTGAATGTAGATTTGCACAGTTGTAATACATGATGAATAACTATCCCCAAGAGTTAGCTCAATCGGTCAAATCAAGTGCCTCGCCAATGGGAGGTCACAGGGTCGAATCTCGAAAGCTCTTGGGGTTAGGTCAGTAAATAGGCTGAGGGGCGTTGATGCACTTCGGGTGGCATCCACTCAGTGTTAAAAAACCTTGGACGTAGCGGCTACCCACTGACCTGGGTGTCTGTGAACCAGTAAGTGAAAAAAAAATACATGATGAATAACAAGTTTTTGGAAAAATATGTGGAAAGATTATTAACACAGTTTTTTCCATAAACTTGTTATTCATCAATATTGTCTTGGTACAAGAGGTTATCCACTTTAGCAAGGAAGCAGGGGAAGAAGGAATGGTCATCAAGATGGACATGGCCAATGCCTTTGACTAGGGAAATCCCTCTGTTATTTGTTAGAGGAAACCTGACTACGGGAAAACCTCTAAGGTAACCTTGAACCTCTTTGAGGTTGAAAGCTGCCCCTTCAACCTGGAGAAGGGTCCCTCCCTAAAAAGTTAACTACTCTAGGTCACTGTAGTAGTAGGTTTTGCAATTGAGTTTTGTGGCCGGATTTATCAAAAAATGAAGTTTGGTTGGGATACGTGACAAATACTACCATTGGGCATGGATTCTAACCCAATCAGGTACATATAAACACAATTTCGATGAGCAAAACAAAAAAGCAGGGTAGTGACAATTCCTTTGACACTTTAAGGAATTTGGACAAAAAATGAAAGAGATTAGTGCAATGGTTAAGTGAACAACATTTATAAATGCTTGAGAAACAAAGAAAAAAGAGCATAATATATGAATCCCAATCTCATACTCTTTTTGTCATACATGAGGATGTATAAAACGAATAAAAAATAGACAGGGAATCATAACACGAGAATTTATGTAACCTACCCATGAAAATTGTTTTCATTAAAATCTTCTCCAAAATACACAAGGGATGATATCTCTAAAATAAAATCCAACCCTTTCTTCCTCTGCAGTCTTTGCTTATATAAATAATACAATAATATAAATATAATTCTCTTAGGTACATGCATATGAAATATTCCAAACCTATCTGCATGTGAATATCATGTTGTCACTGGAGTCATGGCTAAAGATAAGGATCAACAAATCGAATTTGGTGAGGTGGTATCCAAGTCAACAACTGTCCATGAGCTTTTTCCTCACGAAATACTGAAAAATAGGGTCTAGTGATCCCTTCAAAAATCCAAAACCATGATAGCTATTAGAGAAACAAGAGAGGTTTTTTTTAATAGAGTCGTTGCGGGAAAAAACCTCTTTCACTTTTGAAAAATTTGTTCTCATTTGTTTGAAAAGTGTGCCTGAATTTCCCTTTTTATACAAGAAAAAGCAGAGTTTTAATTGACCATTTTTAAAAAAATGCATTGTTACTCCTGTTGCCAACGCATTTTCCTTTTTTATTTTTATTTTAAGACATGCAATAACACCAACCCACTGTCAACATTTTTTTAAATTTTTATTTATTTATTTTATAATTTTGAAAACTTCAGTGACACTGGCACTCTTGTTGTCAATGTTTTAAACCTGTTTATTACAAATTTACGTCGATACTCCCATTGTTAGCGCTTTAATTTTTTTTAGACTAAAACATGTTATAACACACATTTATTTTCCTTGTTCTTGAAAAAAAGGGGTTTTGTTAGGATTTTATTCAGTGGGTCAAAGCTTGTATTGGGTCTCCTTGGATAACATTGCTAGTAAATGGTAGGCCATCCTCCTTTTTCTCAGCCTCAATAGGTTTGAGGCAAGGTTGTCCTCTTTCACCTTTGTTCTATATAATTATGGCATAAAGTCTCAGCATAAATTTTGAGGTAGCAAGGCAAGAAAAGAAATTGTTGAGACTCTGTATAACACAAAATGTCAAAGAGATCAATCACTCTCAATTTGTCGATGACACCCTCCCACTGGGTGGTGTTTCTTGAATCATAGTCTCTCGATTCAAAAAGATCTTAGACTCCTATTTGCTACTATCAGGTGGGTTAGTCAATAAGCGGAAAAGCCAATTGCTTGGCTGGAATTGCCATGAGTCCACTTTGTAAGAAATATCCCGGAGTTATAGGCTTTGCAGTACCCAGAGATTGAAAATCATTTACTTATCTTGGCATCCCCATATCCTTAGGCTCATCAAGTGGAAAGGATTGGGAGATAGTCATTCAGAAGTTAAAAAAAAAGTCTCTCATGGGGAGCACAATGGCTAAATGTGGCCAGGAAAAGTGTTCTCATCAAATTGGTTCTTACCTCCCTTCCTATGTATATAGGCTCTGGGCTCCTTGCTCTCAAGAGCATCATTCATCAAATGAGTAGCATGTTCAAAAAGTTTATATGAAAAGGTGGGAAAAAGAATTAGAATTGATTTCATTTAGTAAACTCAAACATCAAAAGGTTGCTAAGAAACTAGGAGGATTGGCGATAAAAGACCCTGAATATATGAATTTAGCTTTGGGAGCAAAGCTAGTATAACATCTCCTCTCTAACTCACAGGAAGGGTGGAAACAAGCATTCTTAAGAAAATAATTCCACAAGAATCAATTACTGAGGCCAGAGGAAGAAAATTGGTCTGATCAAGGGACCAAGATCTGGAAACTGTGTAAAACTGCAGCTCCCATAGTTCTATCCATCCACCTATAGGAGGAGTATAGGAGCATATTCCCTCTGTCTCTCTGGTCAGTGAAGAATAAGGAGTTAGGGATTTAGAAAACTGGATGGAAGAACGAGGCTTTCAGAGGCTTGCTAACATTTCAGATTGGGATAAAGATGGACACTGGAAAGGATGGCATCGATGAATTTAAACCATATACAACGTGTTATTCCAAGCGTTGAACGTGTTTAATGGATACGTTATTTGATAATTCAAGAATTTTGTGTAAGAGTATGTGTTAAGGAAGGAATGTGATTATTCATTCACATGTTAGAATTTGACGGGGAGTGTTACAATGGATATGGAACGTTCCATATTAGTATGCGGTGGTCTATGAGTTCTAATGTGGTTTTTTTCCGGAGTCTTATTACTGGGTTTTCACATGGATTTCGAATAATTTTATTAAATTAATATTTCGAAGATTTTTGTTTTTTTGTTAATGTATTGAGTTAATAAATTAAATATTATTTATTGATTTTTTTTTTTTTTTAATTAAGGGTTTAGATTGATTCTAAAGAGAACATGCTCAGCATATTTTTAGTCTTAAAACTTATTAATGGTTGTAGTGTATTAGAAAATTTGTTAAGTTGCATTGACTTCTAATAAATTTTAAAAATTAGATTTGTGTGTCACTCTGTGCCCCACCAATATCCTAGGGATTTGAGACTATTCCAATTCTAATAAGTTCTTCCATGATAAGTTTATCATTTTTATTTATAGCATTCATTTATATATAAGAAAAAAATATTTAGCAAAATCGTCCATTACTTTTAATAAATTTAAAAAATTAGATTCGTGCCACGTGGCTCCCCATCCACCAATTTCCTAGGGATTTGAGATTATTCCAATTCTAGTAAGTGCCTCCATTATAAGTTCCTCATTATTATTTATAACATTCATTTATATATAAGAAAATATATAACAAGGTATTTTCCTATGTCTTCACTTCGGTGCAAATAAATTCCATCCATTCTGGTGTTAATATCTCCCTCAACTTGTTCGAAGATTAGATTATGTACTTCAATCTTTTGCTCACGATGAAAGAATGTGGGATACAAGTTGTGAAGCTACGTCTTCTTCGATTAATAACAAAGTTTTCCATACCATATATAACAAGGTATTTTCCTATAATCGTGGCAACAACTTACATCCCTTTTTGCTTTACTAGTATCTGAACATACATATATTTGTATGCTGCCACAAGTGTCTGATAGTGGAAAAATTAACTTGGACAACCTCTATGAGAAGTTTGGGCATTTGATATTGGATCACGATGCCAACTTACAATCACTTGACTCTTAAGAGGAATATGTGTCGCCACACAAATGAGGAGTACAAGGTTTGACCAACTTATGCCACGAATCTCCATGAGATCAATTATGTGTCCGCTATAAATGTAGTAACTGAGTGTGGTTTAAATGTTAATGATTTGACAGAGTGCTCTATGGAAGATTACTTTACTTTTCAAATACAATTGTATAAAAGTTGTTCAACTATGAATTTGGGTTGTCTTAGGTTTTGAATGTAGGATTAGTGTAGAATTAGGTAAAGTAACATGAATGAATTTGTGCTCTAAAATTAATTAGCAATCATTCAATAACAAATTTCAAATTGCAAGCTGATCTTATTAGTTTTTTCTTTAAAGATTAGTATTGATCTATTTTAATCACCAGTATAAAAACTGTTTAGAGTGATATAATTTCTTCTTGTATAATTTTTTTAAAATGCAAAAATTGAAAAAAATGTTTGCATCTCAAAGATAAATTGATAGAAAAATATAACCCAAATATAAAATAATAACATTACTTAAATTCTTAAAAATGTTTTAACCATGGAAGTATATTTCTTTTCACTGTACATATTAGTTGACATTAAAATATTTTACTTAATATGGCATTGAAATCCTTTACTTAAGAAGTTCCCCATGATTAATAAATTTAGAAATTTAGAACTTCTGGTTGATGTTTTGAAATGTATTTTTATGTTTAAATTTTGAAATGCATTATATTGTAAATTGATTATATGTAAAATAGATGAAGTAAAGATATAAAATTGGGTTTTTTTTTTTTTTCAATTATCAATTTTTGAAATATATCATATAAAAACATTGTAAATTGATAGATTTAAAATTCCATTAATAATGTTTCACATGTTTTTTTTTTTTTTTTTGGGCAAAGACTAGTCTACTTATATTAAAAAAACTGTAAAAATATGTACAAGAGGTTTGAACCTCTGAGAGTGACCTGGCAACTCTCTTTCAAAATTTTAACAAAATTATCTGTTCCACTGTTTGTAAGGAACCTTATACAAATTGATGCAAACGAGAGCAGACTTAAAAAGCAATAGGAGGAGATTTTACAGGTCAGAAGACCTGCGAGAGTGCTTGACATAATCAGAGAAACAAAAGAAGATTTGTGGACTTGCCGCTGTCATGCTGGATTTGTCGCCAGCCGCTAAATGCCGAACCATTAGAGCCGAACAAGTAGAGCCGAATCATAGAAACCAAACCAGAATAGCATGAGACCAAAACAAAGCGGGAAAACTGACCAGTCAAAACAGAGCATTTTACTTGAGATTTTCTGATCCTTGCCCGGTTTCCTCGTCAAGGGGCTCCCAGGTGACCTCCACGCCGTCCTCGACATCTTCAGGCTTCATTCCCGGTGGCAGCTTGAGATACAACAGGTTTGCAAAGGAATTATCAGGTTTCTTGTTCATGGTTTGCTTCTGGGGTGAGGTTTGCCTAATATCTTCCATCTCCTGAGGTGGCTCTGCCTTTTTCTGTGCAATATCCAAGATGTTCTTATCCTTCATGCTCCCAATTTCCTGAAGCACCTCTGCCTACTCCTCTGTATGAGCGAAAGTGCTTTCTTCCTCTATCTTGCTCTGTGACAAAGGGGCATAGGAACTGTCTTCCATCCACCTACTTGGCGAGGATTTGTTCGAAGGAGAAGGCGATTGTTCCTCAGAAAGTTCCTTCAGACTAACATCTTCCTCCTCTTCTTCCGAGAAGATGACCGTCACAAGAGCCGAAATCAAAGGTTTGTTTGTTCGACGGCGGAATTGGAACCTTGCTGATTGCACTGTGTTACTGATGGAGTAGCCAGAATCTTCAGATCTAGTCGAAGGGGGCGACGCAAAGGCGAGAGGCGAAACACGGCGAGGGCTATGACTGCCTCTCCCTCCAGAACCTCCCCGTTGCCCATAATTACGCCCACGCCGAGGAGTAGCCCTTAAACGAGGAGCCATGAGATTACTCTGATAAGAGGCGAGCAAGATTGAAGTCAATGGATGTCCTAACTCGGCCTGAAGACTAGTTAACACCCAGAAAGAAACCCAGACAACCACAATTTTGAAAAAGCTGGACTCGTCAACCGGGGAAACGTTGCTACCAAAATGCGGCTCCACCACTGAGCGTATCCCTCTCTCAGTCCCAACCGCTACATTTTGAGAGGTATTTACGACAGGAGCATACACAGGGTTGAGAAAAACTACGTGGAAAGGCCTGCTCCTGCCATTGCCACCTTCCTCATTCCCCAATAGACCAGCACCCTTCTTTTCCTTAGAGCACAAGCTCTCTGCCTGTAACCAAAACCGAACCGGGGAGAATGTTCTGGTAGCGCGATCCTCCATCCTGTAATTTCCGCAGCGCTTGCCTTGGGACAACAACTACATTGAATGGCAATGAATGCCTTTCATTTCCGTCGGCTTAATTACTTTCATCTCCTTCCTGTTCAGCTGCCCGCTTTCCTCTCCGCGTGGCATGCTCTTAATTCCCATTCAATGCGATACGAACACCCGCATCTGGGTAATAATGTTTTACATGTTATATTTAAAAAAAAAAATTAATATATTCAAATGAGATTATAGTAAATGAATTTATGAATGCTTATTTCGTTTCATTAAAAAAACTATAAAATAATAATTTATAAACCATTAAAAATTAAAAGAATAATCTATAAACAATTTAATTCCTTCTATTGTCTTATAAATTTAAAATTCCATCAATAGTGTTTCACGTGTTATATTTTTTAAAAATTTAATATATTCAAATGAGATTTATAGTAAATGAATTTACAAATGTTTATTTCGTTTCATTTTATTTTATATGAATTTATTTATGAAAAACTCATTATCTATTATTCATTTGTTTTTAAAATTTTGCACTATATTTTGAATTTTTTTCATTAAAAAATACTATAAAATAATAATTTATAAACCATTTAAATTTAAAATAATAATTTATAAACAATTTAATTCCTTGCATTGTCTAAATGTTAGCATTCATGATGCATGTGATCTAACGAAATAATTCGAAAAGGATTTGAGTATGTTGTTTTTAGTGGCATGTGGTTATGCAAAAATCAATCCAACATCGCGTTATGACAAACATTATTGCACCATGGCAATTTATTTAATACTCATTGTCACAGTGTTGCATTGCATTGCAATTTATTCAAAGTCACCTCTCAAAATCAATAAACCCAAGGGATTGATACTATAAATGCAAGGGTTTTAGTATAAATCCCTTAGGTTTATAATACCAATCCCTTGGGTTTATTAATCTAAGGGTTCATATTCCTAGGGTATAATATTATTCATAGGGTTTATAATATTGCTCTTAGGGTTTAATATAAATCACTTGGGTTTACAATCATGATCATCCATGGTCAACAATGGTCCAATGTCACGGTGTGCCAAAGATTGTCTCAATATGAAAATCAACTATGGTCAACCATGGTCGAATGTCACATTGTGACAAAGATTGTCTCAATATGAAAATCAATGATGGTAAACCATGCCCAATCATGTTTATTTGAGGGTTTATAATATTTATCTGGTGATTTTTATACCTTGGGTTTAATATTATTCCCTTGGGTTTATAATCTCTTAGGTTTTTAGTATTAATCCCTTGGGTTTATTATTCCCTTGGGCGTGTAATAACAATCTCTTAGATTTATTAATCTAAGACTTCATATTCCTAGGCTATAATATTATTCTTCGGGTTTATAATATTAATCTTTGGGTTTAATATAAATCCATTGGGTTTTTAATCATGGTCAACCATGGTCCATCGCTACTCTCCGATAAATATTTTCTTAATATGAAAATCAACCAATGTCGCATTGTGACAAGGATTGTCTCAATATGAAAATCAACCATGGTCAATCATGTTACCCTACAACAGAATGTAGGAAGTGCATTTTTCTCTTTCTAAATTTACCAGGATTTGCAATCCATTTAAATTCTTGATTATCCACTTGAGAGTCTGAAAAGTATTATTTGTCCCCAGATTCACAAGAATCAAGTTGTTGAATCTCCTTTCTAACTTTCAAGGGGATTGTGTCAAACAAATTTACCACCGAATTCCAATCGAATAATCAATTGGACCAAGAGGTAGACCTACCGCTAGAGCCTCCCATATGGCTTTCCATTCTCTATCAAGGTGGCATAAACACTTGGAGAAGTGCACAAAAAGATAGAGTAGACTAACACCAAGACTACCCTAAGGACTCTCAACCAAATTTAAAACCCAACTCCCAGAAAGCGTATGTGATGTACTTCGATAGAGGACTATATCATCACCAAAACCTAGAATGCGCAGAACTCGACAAAACCCACAACAAATGAAAACCCCTTTATCCCCAAAGTCAAAGGGAATTGAAATTGATGCATCAAGGAGAACTAAACCAACACGCAGTTTCAATGACCCTCCAAAGTCGAGGGGTGCTTTGGAAAGTAGAATGAGGAAAAGAACAACAAAGATGTAGGGGACAAGTTCTTGTGTCAAGAAAGGGAGACAAGAAGCAATAGTGAGACCGCGGTCGAGTGTGTTGCCTAAACACTATAACCTTTGTAAATTTGACAATTTGAATCCTCGGAGGTGCCCACGTCGTCTCTGGCTCAACCCGATTGTTGATTCGGATCATCAAGCCAACAGCTTGATTGTCAATTTGGATCATCGGAAACTACTTCGCGGTTTGGGTTAAACGCTGTGGACATTCGAACCCTCGCCGGATGGTCAACTGTGGAGACAAAAACTTGCAGGTTCCTCTCTCGAACCCTATGCAATCCCCCTTAGTTTCTTACGTACAATTCCTTTCAGGAGAATCGATCTCACAACCATCAGAGCTGATCAAACTCAAACCCATCAACACCCTGGGCATACTGCAGCGGTTCCACGCAGCTTTTGGTTTAAATATACAAAGAAAAATATGTATCAACCGGTCTCGAACCCCAGAGTCTGCTAAACAAGCCTCCCCAATTAATCATAATTCAAACTGCGCCATTACATCTATGATATCATTTCATTCTCCATAAAACTCATTCAAACTATGCCATTATATGTGTAATATCATTTGGCTATCAGTGCTGTAACTGCTGACATTATAAGCTTGCCTACAAATTTGATTTGAAAAGAATTTGACATTAAGTTTAGGGCTCGAACTGTCAGCCAGTGTCGTGCATTAGGAAACGATACTGTTTGCCTAATTTGGAATCAATCCGAATCCAAAGCTCCAAATTGATCCAAACCTCCCTCCGATTTCCTGTATTACTGGAATACATCCAAATGCAATGGATCAAAGTTTCAAATCTATCGAAACTCTAACGTAACTTACAGTATTACAGGAATCCAAGAAATAAATAAAATTTCTCCAGAAGATTAAACAACTTATTTGTAAAATGGCGGAGTCATACATCATTTACAGCCAAAATTAATGATATTCATACAAAGTTTACAAAACAGATAGAGGTACCAAATAACAATACAGTTGGCTATATCTTTTTTAAGTAATTCAAAGGAATTTGGCAGCTGTGGTTCTACGGTTTGTCTTTCTCTTTGTACCAGGTTAGGGGGAGATTTGTCCTCCTCTCTGTACCGAGTTTTAACTGGAGAAATTTAAACCTTAGATCTCTTAATTACCACATACTCAATCACCAATTAAACTGCGACGCGCACAATACCATTGGCTATATTAATAACAGAGGGATGACATCATAGTCATTCGAATCGGCAAAGCTTTTCTCAGGTAAGCTTATCTCATTCCATCTCTTCGATGGCTTCCTCACAATTAGAGACTTAAACCCCAAAAGGGCCTTCAGGCTCTCCTTAACGCTCACCAAGCAATCTTCCAGCCGATCGGTCACATGGGCGAATTCCCAGGCGGCCAGCGAACCAGGTTGGGTTGATTCCATCATCAGGGTCCTGAATGCCTGTTCTTGGGCGCCCACTCTCTCAATCGTGCTCAAGAACTCTGCCGCCTCTTCCGGTCGCAGACTAAAGATTCTCTCTCGGAGATCCTGCAGCCGAAGCAGCATCTCTTCCCGCAACTGCCAGGTGTCCATCAGCACCAGCCTCATCGCCTCCCACACCACCGGGATCTTCCCGTCGCTGGGGGCTCCCTGCAGGCATTCGCACGTAACCGCCAGCAGTTCCCCCATCGCCTCTAATTCCCTCAGCACCTCCGAATTCGCCAGAGCCCAGGTGATTCGATCCCCAGACCTCCCGTCCAAGAGCCCCCCCATGGCCCGACATGCGCACAGCCACTGATCAAGGTATCTGGCATAGCACCTCACCCAGGACGACAGCTGCCACGTCATCGGGGTGGACGTGTCCTTGAAACCGTCCAGATTCAGATAACCGCGACCCGTGGTGAATGTGTCGATGCTGAGCTGGTCCTGTATAATGAAATCGCCCTCTTGGAGAAGCCTGTGAATGAGTATGAGGCACTTGAGCGCCACAACCCAATTGTGGGTGTTCCTCAGCCGCTTCTTGAGCTCCGCCACGCAGCGCGCCAGTAACAGTCGCGAGGTGGAACACGCCAAGTAAATGGCATCCACGTGTTTCTCCTGCATCGGGGACTCCTTGTGGCTGGTGGCTCTCACTATTGCGACATGGATCGGTGACAGGGACCTCACGATGGCCCTGCACTCCGCTGCCTTGTCCTTCAGAATGCCAACTATCCTCCTCACCTTCATTACTCTCTGCCAGGTATCCAAGTTGCCGTCCCGAATTTGAGATTTCAATCCTTTTGCTGTAAATACACACAGAAGATTCGCAGCCCGACTTTGTCGCAGGGATCAGGAGCTTGACTTATAAATATCGCAGGTGGCCATGGCCGATGCAGGCTCCAGCTATTATTGGTAAAGGTCGGCCGTATCCGCTTGCATCGTTCTAGGGAATAAAAATTGTTCAAATTGGATTACAGTTTTTTCAATTTATTGCACAAATGTTTAGGTTTGTAAAGTGGCCCAAAACATTGAAATTTTTGTAACCAGTTTTGATGAATTTAAACCATATACAACGCGTTATTCCAAGCGTTGAATGTGTTCAATGAATACGTAAATGTGTGGTGTAGCAAGTCAAGAATTCTGTGTAGAGAGTATGTGTTAAGAAAGGAATGTGATTATTCACATGTCAGAATTTGAGGGAGAGTGTTACAAAGGATATGTATGGTTCATGCTATTAGTACGCGGTTTTTCCTGAAGTCTAAGTACTCGGTTTTCACACGGTTTTCGAATAATTTTATTAAATTAATATTTCGAAGAATTTCTTTTTAATATTATATATTTTTATTTAATATATTGACTAAATAAAATTAAATATTATTATTTTGTAATTATTATTCTGATTTAAAAAAAGAGTGCATTTTATCTTCAAAGAGAAAATATATTCCATCCACCAATTTGGCTCTTCACTCTGGTGAAAATAAATTCCATCCATTCCGGTGTTAATGTCTCCCTCAACTTGTTCGAAGATTAGATTATGTACTTCAATATTTTGCCCATGATGAAAGAATGTGGGATACAAGTTGTGAAGATTATACTATGTACTTCAATCTTTTGCTCACGATGAAAGAATGTGGGATACAAGTTGTGAATGCTACGTCTTCTTCGATTAATAACAAAGTTTTCCATACCATATATAACAAGGTATTTCCCTATAATCGTGGAAACAACTTACTTCCCTTTCTGCTTTACCAGTATTTGAACATACATATATTTGTATGCTGCCACAAGTGCATGATAGTGGAAAAATTAACGTGGACAACCTCTATGAGAAGTTTGGGCATTTGATATTGGATCACCATGCCAACTTACAAGCACTTGACTCTTGAGAGGAATATATGTCGCCACACAAATGAGGAGTACAAGGTTTGACCAACTTATGCCACGAATCTCCACGAGATCAATTATGTGTCCGCTATAAATGTAGTAACTGAGTGTGGTTTAAATGTTAATGATTTGAGAGAGTGCTCTATGGAAGATTACTTTACTTTTCAAATACAATTGTATAAAAGTTGCTCAACTATGAATTTGGGTTGTCTTAGGTTTTGAATGTAGGATTAGTGTAGAATTAGGTAAAGTAACATGAATGAATTTGTGCTCTAAAATTAATTAGCAATCATTCAATAACAAATTTCAAATTGCAAGCTGATCTTATTAGTTTTTTCTTTAAAGATTAGTATTGATCTATTTTAATCACAAGTATAAAAACTATTTAGAGTGATATAATTTCTTCTTGTATAATTTTTTTAAAATGCAAAATTTGAAAAAAAATGTTTGCATCTCAAAGATAAATTGATAGAAAAATATAACCCAAATATAAAATAATAACATTATTTAAATTCTTAAAAATGTTTTAACCATTGATTTATATTTATTTTCATTGTACATATTAGTTGACATTGAAATATTTTACTTAATATGGCATTGAAATCCTTTACTTAAGAAGTTCCCCATGATTAATAAATTTAGAAATTTAGAACTTATGGTTGATGTTTTGAAATGTATTTTTATGTTTAAATTTTGAAATGCATTATATTGTAAATTGATTATATGTAAAATAGATGAAGTAAAGATATAAAATTGGGTTTTTTTTCTTTTCAATTATCAATTTTTGAAATATATCATATTAAAACATTGTAAATTGATAGATTTAAAATTTCATTTATAATGTTTCACATGTTATATTTAAAAAAAAAATTAATATATTCAAATGAGATTATAGTAAATGAATTTATGAATGCTTATTTCGTTTCATTAAAAAAACTATAAAATAATAATTTATAAACCATTAAAAATTAAAAGAATAATCTATAAACAATTTAATTCCTTCTATTGTCTTATAAATTTAAAATTCCATCAATAGTGTTTCACGTGTTATATTTTTTAAAAATTTAATATATTCAAATGAGATTATAGTAAATGAATTTATGAATTTACAAATGTTTATTTCGTTTCATTTTATTTTATATGAATGTATTTTGAAAAAATTATTTTCTATTATTCATTTGTTTTTAAGATTGTGCACTATATTTTGAAAATTTTCATTAAAAAATACTATAAAATAATAATTTATAAAACCATTTAAATTTAAAATAATAATTTATAAACAATTTAATTCCTTGCATTGTCTAAATGTTAGCATTCATGATGCATGTGATCTAACAAAATAATTCGAAAAGGATTTGAGTATGTTGTTTTTAATGGCATGTGGTTATGCAAAAATCAATCCAACATCGCATTATGACAAACATTATTGCACCATGACAATTTATCTAATATTCGTTGTCACAATGTTGCATTGCATTGCAATTTATTCAAATTCGCCTCTCAAAATTAATAAACCCAAGGGATTGATACTATGAATGCAAGGGTTTTAGTATAAATCCCTTAGATTTATAATATCAATCCCTTGGGTTTATTAATCTAAGGGTTCATATTCCTAGGGTATAATATTATTCATAGGGTTTGTAATATTACTCTTAGGGTTTAATATAAATCACTTGGGTTTACAATCATGATCATCCATGGTCAACAATGGTCCAATGCCACGATATGCCAAAGATTGTCTCAATATGAAAATCAACTATGGTCAACCATGGTCGAACGTCACATTGTGACAAAGATTGTCTCAATATGAAAATCAATGATGGTAACCCATGGCCAATCATGTTTATTTGAGGGTTTATAATATTTATCTTGGGTTTTTTATACCTTGGGTTTAATATTATTCCCTTGGGTTTATAATCTCTTAGGTTTTTAGTATTAATCCCTTGGGTTTATTATTCCCTTGGGTGTGTAATAACAATCTCTTAGATTTATTAATCTAAGACTTCATATTCCTAGGCTATAATATTATTCTTCGGGTTTATAATATTAATCTTTGGGTTTAATATAAATCCATTGGGTTTTTAATCATGGTCAACCATGGTCCAACGCTACTCTTCGATAAATATTTTCTTAATATGAAAATCAACCAATGTCGCATTGTGACAAGGATTGTCTCAATATGAAAATCAACCATGGTCAACCATGTTACCCTACAATAGAATGTAGGAAGTGCATTTTTCTCTTTCTAAATTTACCAGGATTTACAATCATTAAAATTCTTGATTATCCACTTGAGAGTCTGAAAAGTATTATTTGTCCCCAAATTCACAAGAATCAAGTTGTTGAATCTCCTTTCTGACTTTCGAAGGGATTGTGTCAAACTAATTTACTACCAAATTCCAACCGAATAATCAATTGGACCAAGAGGTAGACCTACTGCTGGAGCCTCCCATATGGCTTTCCATTCTCTATCAAGGTGGCATAGACACTTTCTTTACCGATCCACTTTCTGTCTTGTCACCAATTTGCAATTCTTTACCGATCCACTTTCTGTCTTGTCACCAATTTGCAATTCTTTACCGATCCACTTTCTTTCACAGGTTTAACCTTTGTAAATTTGACAATTTGAATCCTCGGAGGTGCCCACCTCGTCTCTGGCTCAACCCGATTGTTGATTCGGATCAGTAAGGCAACAACTTGATTGTCAATTTGGATCATCGGAAACTACTTCGCGGTTTGGGTTAAACGCTGGGGACATTCGAACCCTCGCCAGATGGTCAACTGCGGAGACAAAAACTTGCAGGTTCCTCTCTCGAACCCTATGCAATCCCCGCTTAGTTTCTTATGTACAATTCCTTTCAAGAGAATCGATCTCACAACCATCAGAGCTGATCGAACTCAAACCCATCAACACCCTGGGCATAATGCAGGGGTAGCCACGCAGCTTTTGGTTTAAATATACAAAGAAAATATGTATCAACCGGTTTCGAACCCCAGACCAGTTCTACTAAACAAGCCTCCCCAATTAATCATAATTCAAACTGCGCCATTACATCTATGATATCATTTCATTCTCCATAAAACTCATTCAAACTATGCCATTATATCTGTAATATCATTGGGCTATCAGTGCTGTAACTGTTGACATTATTAGCTTGGCTACAAATTTGATTTGAAAATAATTTGACATTAAGTTTAGGGATCGAACTCTCAGCCAGTGTCGTGCATAAAGAAACAATACTGTTTGCCTAATTGGGAATCAATCCGAATCCAAAGCTCCAAATTGATCCAAACCTCCCTCCGATTTCCTGTATTACTGGAATACATCCAAATCCAATGGATCAAAGTTTCAAATCTATCCAAACTCTAACGTAACTTATAGTATTACAGGAATCCAAAAAATCAACAGAAATTATCCATAAGATTAAACTTATTCGTAAAATGGCAGAGTAATACATCATTTAGAGCCAAAATCAATTATATCCATACAAAGTCTACAAAACAGATAGAGGTACCAAACATCAATACAGTCGGTTATATCTTTTTTAAGTAATTCAAAGGAATTTGGCAGCTGTGGTTCTACGGTTTGTCTTTCTCTTTGTATCAGGTTTTAAAGGGTTTATCTTTCTCTTTGTACCAGGGAGATTTGTCCTCTTCTCTGTACCGAATTTTAAGTGGAGAAATTTAAACCTTAGATCTCTTAATTACCACATACTCAATCACCAATTAAACTGCGACGCGCACAATACCATTGGCTATATTAATAACAGAGGGATGACATCATAGTCATTCGAATCGGCAAAGCTTTTCTCAGGTAAGCTTATCTCATTCCATCTCTCCGATGGCTTCCTCACAATTAGAGACTTAAACCCCAAAAGGGCCTTCAGGCTCTCCTTAACGCTCACCAAGCAATCTTCCAGCCGATCGGTCACATGGGCGAATTCCCAGGCGGCCAGCGAACCAGGTTGGGTCGATTCCATCATCAGGGTCCTGAATGCCTGTTCTTGGGCACCCACTCTCTCAATCGTGCTCAAGAACTCTGCCGCCTCTTCCGGTCGCAGACTAAAGATTCTCTCTCGGAGATCCTGCAGCCGAAGCAGCATCTCCTCCCGCAACTGCCAGGTGTCCATCAGCACCAGCCTCATCGCCTCCCACACCACCGGGATCTTCCCGTCGCCGGGGGCTCCCTGCAGGCATTCGCACGTAACCGCCAGCAGTTTGCCCATCGCCTCTAATTCCCTCAGCACCTCCGCATTCGCCAGAGGCCAGGTGATTCGATCCCCAGACCTCCCGTCCAAGAACCCCCCCATGGCCCGACATGCGCACAGCCACTGCTCTAGGTATCTTGCATAGCAGCTCACCCAGGACGACAGCTGCCACGTCATCGGGGTGGACGTGTCCTTGAAACCGTCCAGATTCAGATAACTGCGACCCGTGGTGAAGGTGTCGATGCTGAGCTGGTCCTGTATAATGAAGTCGCCCTCCTGGAGAAGCCTGTGAATGAGTATGAGGCACTTGAGCGCCACAACCCAATTGTGGGTGTTCCTCAGCCGCTTCTTGAGCTCCGCCACGCAGCGCGCCAGTAACAGTCGCGAGGTGGAACACGCCAAGTAGATGGCATCCACGTGTTTCTCCTGCATCGGGGACTCCTTGTGGCTGGTGGCTCTCACTATTGCGACATGGATCGGTGACAGGGACCTCACGATGGCCCTGCACTCCGCTGCCTTGTCCTTCAGAATGCCAACTATCCTCCTCACCTTCATTACTCTCTGCCAGGTATCCAATTTGCCGTCCCGAATTTGAGATTTCAATCCTTTTGCTGTAAATATACACAGAAGATTCGCAGCCCGACTTTGTTGCAGGGATCAGGAGCTTGACTTATAAATATCGCAGGTGGCCATGGCCAATGCAGGCTCCAGCTATTATTGGTAAAGGTCGGCCGTATCCGCTTGCATCGTTCTAGGGAATAAAAATTGTTCAAATTGGATTACAATTTTTTCAATTTATTGCACAAATGTTTAGGTTTGTAAAGTGGCCTAAAACATTGAAATTTTTGTAACCAGGTTCGATGAATTTAAACCATATACAACGCGTTATTCCAAGCGTTGAATGGGTTTAATGAATACGTAAATGTGTGGTGTAGTACGTCAAGAATTCTGTGTAGAGAGTATGTGTTAAGAAAGGAATGTGAATATTCACATGTTAGAATTTGAGGGAGAGTGTTACAAAGGATATGTATGGTACGCGGTTTTTTCTGAAGTCTAATTACTCGGTTTTCACACGGTTTTCGAATAATTTTATTAAATTAATATTTCGAAGAATTTCTTTTTAATATTATATATTTTTATTTAATATATTGACTAAATAAAATTAAATATTATTATTTTGTAATTATTATTCTGATTTGAAAAAAAGAGTGCACTTTATCTTCAAAGAGAAAAGGATATACAATGTCAGCGTGAACAAATTCACAGAAATATATATTTGAAATTCATTAAAAATGGTTATTTATTATAATTTTACATTCATATTTATTATGTTTAAGAGAGATTCGGGCCTAAATCGCATGATATTTCATTTGTCGACGCGTTTTGAACCAACCAGTGTGATTTATTGTCAGGACAAGTTGAATGAACAGATCAGACTTTGCATGTTAAATAGATAGAGCAGAACCTCCAATGGCTATATTCAGGTAACGACTATATTGATAATGGTTAGATTTGACCGGTTAGTTAAGACATGATAATAACCATTATTTAAGTTACCCCAGTTAGTTATGGACCCTTTTTATACACTCACCATTATAAAAATGCATTAAAAAATAAAATTATAACCTAAATTAATTTAATTCGATAGTTAGTTAACAAAGTTATTATATCTCAAAATTAAAGTAACTAAAAGCTAGTTAAAAAAGTTATTAAATACATAAATAATAGAGCAATAGCTAGATATATTCTTATTAAAATATAAGTTAAAGCGCTGTTTCATACCCTTATTTATAAATGAATATTAAAATCAATCAATTATAAACTAGATTAATTTTAAAATAATACTTATTTATCAAAGTTAAATAAATATAGAGTAATATAAGGGTATGATAAAGAGTAATTTAAATTATAATAATGATATTATAAATCTATATTAAAATAAAATAATTTAAATTAATGGTAAGTGAATTAAGTTGTTAAATTTAAAAATTAGAGTCATTAATTATAAAGTTATAAATAGGAATATTTAGTTATATTATTGAAAAGGGACTGTATTAAACACTTATAAATAAATATAATTAATTATATTCTAAATTTTAATTTATAATTTATTATAAATTATAATTAAAATAAAATAATTTAAATTAATGGTAAATGAACCAAGTTGTTTAAATTTAAAAATTAGAGTCATTAATTATAAAAGATATAAATAGGAATATTTAATTATATTTATTGAAAAAGGATCGTATTAAAACACTTATAAAATAAATATAGAAATAAATATAATTAATATATTCTAAATTTTAATTTATAATTTTATTATATTATTAACCTAAATTCATAAAAATTAATAAAGAAAACTAACTTTGTATGATGTAACATTCATGTTTATTAATTAAAATGTTTAAAAATTTCGCAAAAATTAATATCTAAAATATTAAACATTAAAGATATAGTAACATTCATATTTAATAATTAGAAAATAATAATATAATGTAATATAATGTTCATGTTTATTAATTAAAATACAAGTAACATGTTTTCTTGATTGTAAAAGATTTAGTGAACAAAAGCTTTTTGCATTCTTTTTTTCTAACAAATAAAGTTTAAAGAGTTAGAAGTATTCAAGTGAAGAAAGTCTTTTGGAACGGAAGTTTTAGGATAGTTCATAATTCAAGAGGTGCATCACGAGGCATGAGCACCTTTTGGTTAGAAAGACATTTTTCCTTAATATTTATGAAGATTCACTTTTGGATTATGGGTCTTCTCGAATCAAAAAGACATGAAAGCACATTTCAACATTTGCCATATAGGCTCATGTTCTCTATAGTGTGAAGGTGAATTTCTGGGACTCCCATAAAGAAATAAAAATTCAAGGTTTGCATCACAATTGTGTCATTAGGGGTGACTTTAAGACAATATTAAGTGTTGCTGAGAAAAGAGCAAGAAGCATAGTCAGAGATCCCTTTAAGGATAAGGAGGATTTAGTTGCAGAATAGGACTTGTTTAATGCACTTCCAAAATCTGGAAAATATACATGGACGAACCGCAGATTGAGGGACAATCAAATAGTTGCTTATCTGGACAGGTTTCTCATCCACATTAATTAGCAATTGAAAGGGCTAGATTGCCTCACCTCAATAAAATCCTAAGGTGAATTGTATCATCGCTCGATTATGCAGCAATTGGAGAAGCTTGAGAATTTTGGATCGATTCCTTTTCGGTATAATCCTACTTGGATCCAAGAGGATGGGGTTGTGGATCTTATAACACAAGCTTGGAAATATCCATTGCAAGGTTCGTCGACATTTGTCTGGGAATCCAAACTCCAGAATGTCAAGCAAGCTCCCAGGAAATGGTTAAAGGAGTCATATCAACCTCCTAGATAGAAGAGGAAAGACCTAGTCATGCAACTGGACGACCACCATAGAGTAAACGAGGAGATTCCTATTGAAGATTGGCATTTAAGAAAGGAGATGGACTTGACTCGAAATATCTTCTCGGTAAGAAGACGAGAGGAAGAGCTATGACACCTTAAATTGAGAAGTTTGTAGCTAAAGGCAAGAGATTTGAATACCACATTCTCCCATAAGCAGGCAAAGGCTAGAAAGGCAAGAAATAGAGTCAAGGAAATAATCTTTGAAGGAAAGTGCAAAGTTACCTCCTTTGAAGAAATAAAACAAGAGGCATTCACTCATTTTCAATCCTTGTACATGCCCGATCAGATCTCTTTGGAATAGGCACATGAGTTCCTTCATGTCATTCTCAATGCTATTTCACCCTCCTCCAATCTAGACCTTATAAAGAATATTGAAGAGGAAGAAGTTTTCGAGGCAATATGGACTCTGAATCCAGATAAGGCATTAAGACATGACAAATTCACCATTAATTTTTTTCGATCCTTCTAGACCATGAAAAAAATGAACTGCTTCTTATGTCGAATTACTCCTGAGTGAAAAAGAAATTGGGAGGAGGAACAAACTCCTCCTTCCTTGCCCTAATCCCGAAGGAATCAAATCCAACCAATTTCTCTCGCTTCTGGCCCATTTCTCTATGCAATACAAAATATAAAATTCTAAAAAAAATTATGGCTAATCGGTTGAAGAAATTGCTACCTTCCATCTATGAGAACCAAGGGGGATTTATGCAGCAAAGCAATATTCTTGACAATATTGTCTTGAATTTTTGAATGTAGATTTGCACAGTTGTAATACATGATGAATAACTAACCCCAAGATTTAGCTCAATCGGTCAAATCAAGTGCCTCGCCAATGGGAGGTCATAGGGTTAGGTCAGTAAATAGGCTGAGGGGTGTGGATGCACTTCGGGTGGCGTCCACTCAGTGTTAAAAAACCCCGGACGTAGCGGCTACCCACTGACCCGGGTATCCGTGAACCAGTAAGTGAAAAAAAAAATACATGATGAATAACAAGTTTTTGGAAAAATCTGTGGAAAGATTATTAACACAGTTTTTTCCATAAACTTGTTATTCATCAATATTGTCTTGGTACAAGAGGTTATCCACTTTAGCAAGGAAGTAGGGGAAGAAGGAATGATCATCAAGATGGACATGGCCAATGCCTTTGACTAGGTAAATCCCTTTGTTATTTGTTAGAGGAAACCTGACTACGGGAAAACCTCTAAGGTAACCTTGAACCTCTTTGAGGTTGAAAGCTGACCCTTCAACCTGGAGAAGGGTCCCTCCCTAAAAAGTCAACTACTCTAGGTCACTGTAGTAGTAGGTTTTTCAATTGAGTTTTGTGGCCGGATTTATCAAAAAATAAAGTTTGGTTGGGATACGTGAAAAATACTACCATTGGGCATGGATTCTAACCCAATCAGGTACATATAAACACAATTTCGATGAGCAAAACAAAAAAGTAGGGTAGTGACAATTCCTTTGACACTTTAAGGAATTTGGACAAAAAATGAAAGAGATTAGTGCAATGGTTAAGAGAACAACATTTATAAATGCTTGAGAAACAAAGAAAAAAGAGCATAATATATGAATCCCAATCTCATACTCTTTTTGTCATACACGAGGAAGTATAAAACGAATAAAAAATAGACAGGGAATCATAACATGAGAATTTATGTAACCTACCCATGAAAATTGTTTTCATTAAAATCTTCTCCAAAATACACAAGGGATGATATCTCTAAAATAACATCCAACCCTTTCTTCCTCTGCAGTCTTTGCTTATATAAATAATACAATAATATAAGTATAAATCTCTTTGGTACATGCATATGAAACATTCCAAACCTATCTGCATGTAAATATCATGTTGTCATTGGAGTCATGGCTAGAGATAAGGATCAACAAGTCGAATTTGGTGAGGTGGTATCCAAGTCAACAACTGTCCATGAGCTTTTTCCTCACGAAATACTGAAAAATAGGGTCTAGTGATCCCTTCAAAAATCCAAAACCATGATAGCTATTAGAGAAACAAGAGAGCTTTTTTTTAATAGGTTCGTTGCGGGAAAAAACCTCTTTCACTTTTGAAAAATTCGTTCTCATTTGTTTGAAAAGTGTGCCTGAATTTCCTGTTTTATACAAGAAAAAGCAGAGTTTTAATTGACCATTTTTACAAAACTGCATTGTTACGCCTGTTGTCAACGCATTTTCCTTTTTTATTTTTATTTTCAGACACGCAATAACACCAACCCACTGTTAACACTTTTTTTTTTTTTTTAAACTTCAGTGACACTGGCACTCTTGTTGTCAATGTTTTAAACCTGTTTATTACAAATTTACGTCGACACTCCCATTGTTAGTGCTTTGATTTTTTTTATACTAAAACATGTTATAACACACATTTATTTTCCTTGTTCTTGAAAAAATGGGGTTTTGTTAGGATTTTATTCAGTGGGTCAAAGCTTGTATTGGGTCTCCGTGGATAACACTACTAGTAAATGGTAGGCCATCCTCCTTTTTCTCAGCCTCAATAGGTTTGAGGCAAGGTTGTCCTCTTTCACCTTTGTTCTATATAATTATGGCATAAAGTCTTAGCATAAATTTTGAGGTAGCAAGGCAAGCAAAGAAATTGTTGAGACTCTGTATAACACAAAATGTCAAAGAGATCAATCACTCTCAATTTGTCGATGACACCCTCCCACTGGGTGGTGTTTCTTGACCCATAGTCTCTCGATTCAAAAAGATCTTAGACTCCTATTTGCTACTATCAGGTGGGTTAGTCAATAAGCAAAAAAGCCAATTGCTTGGCTGGAATTGCTATGAGTTCACTTTGTAAGAAATATCTCGGAGTTATAGGCTTTGCAATACCCAGAGATTGAAAATCATTTACTTATCTTAGCATCCCCATATCCTTAGGCCCATGAAGTGGAGAGGATTGGGAGATAGTCATTCAGAAGTTAAAAAAAAAAATCTCTCATGGGGAGCACAATGGCTAAATGTGGCCAGGAAAAGTGTTCTCATCAAATTGATTCTTACCTCCCTTCCTATGCATATAGGCTTTGGGCTCCTTGCTCTCAAGAGCATCATTCATCAAATGAGTAGCATGTTCAAAAAGTTTATATGACAAGGTAGGAAAAAGAATTAGAATTGATTTTATTTAGTAAACTCAAACATCATAAGGTTGCTTAAAAAACTAGGAGGATTGGCGATAAAAGACCCTGAATATATGAATTAAGCCTTGGGAGCAAAGCTAGTATAACATCTCTCTAACTCACAAGAGGAGCAGATTCCCTCTACCTCTTCGGTTAGTGAAGAATAAGGAGTTAGGGATTTGTAAAACTGGATGGAAGAACGGGGCTTTGAGAGGCTTGCTGACGTTTCAGATTGGGATGAAGATGGACAATGGAAAGGATGGCACCGATGAATTTAAAACATATACAACGTGTTATTCGAAGCGTTGAACGTGTTTAATGGATACGTTATTTGATAATTCAAATAATTCAAGAATTTTGTGTAAGAGTATGTGTTAAGGAAGGAATGTGATTATTCATTACATGTTAGAATTTGACGGGGAGTGTTACAATGGATATGGAACGTTCCATATTAGTATGCGGTGGTCTATGAGTTCTTCTCATGTGGTTTTTTTCCGAAGTCTTATTAATGGGTTTTCACACGGATTTCGAATAATTTTATTAAATTAATATTTCGGAGAATTTTTATTTATTTATTTATTTTAAATTTATTTAATGTAATTTGACTTAATAAATTAAATATTATTTGTTGACTTTTTTTTTAATCAAGGGTTTAGATTGATTCTAAAGGGAACATGCTCAACGTATTTTTAGTCTTAATGCTTATCAATGGTTGTAGTGTACTAGAGAATTTGTTAAGTTGCATTGACTTTTAATAATTTTAAAAATTAGATTTGTGTGTCACTCCTTGCCCCACCAATATCTTAGGGATTTGAGATTATTCCAATTCTAATAAGTTATTCCATGATAAATTTATCATTGTTATTTATAACATTCATTTATATATAAGAAAAAAATATTTAGCAAAATGGTCCATTACTTTTAATAAATTTAAAAAATTAGATTTGTGCCACGTGGCTCCCCACCCACCAATTTCCTAGGGATTTGAGATTATTCCAATTCTAATCAGTGCCTTCATTATAAGTTCCTCATTATTATTTATAACATTCATCTATATATAAGAAAATATATAACAAAGTATAAATTCCATCCATTCCGGTGTTAATATCTCCCTCAACTTGTTTGAAGATTAGATTATGTACTTCAATCTTTTGCCCACGATGAAAGAATGTGGGATACAAGTTGTGAAGATTAGATTACGCACTTCAATCTTTTGCTCACGATGAAAGAATGTGGGATACAAGTTGTGAATGCTACGTCTTCTTCGATTAATAACAAACTTTTCCATACCATATATAACAAGGTATTTTCCTATAATCGTGGCAACAACTTACTTCCCTTTCTACTTTACCAGTATCTGAACATACATATATTTGTACGCTGCCACAAGTGTCTGATAGTGGAAAAATTAATGTGGACAACCTCTATGAGAAGTTTGGGCATTTGATATTGGATCACGATGCCAACTTACAAGCACTTGACTCTTGAGAGGAATATGTGTCACCACACAAATGAGGAGTACAAGGTTTGACCAACTTATGCCACGAATCTCCACGAGATCAATTATGTGTCCGCTATAAATATAGTAACTGAGTATGGTTTAAATGTTAATGATTCGACTGAGTGCTCTATGGAAGATTACTTTACTTTTCAAATACAATTGTATCAAAGTAGCTCAACTATGAATTTGGGTTGTCCTAGGTTTTGAATGTAGGATTAGTGTAGAATTAGGTAAAGTAACATGAATGAATTTGTGCTCTAAAATTAATTAGCAATCATTCAATAACAAAATTTCAAATTGCAAGCTGATCTTATTAGTTTTTTCTTTAAAGATTAGTATTGATATATTTTAATCACAAGTCTAAAAACTGTTTAGAGTGATATAATTTCTTCTTGTATAATTTTTTTAAAATGCAAAGTTTGAAAAAAAAAATGTTTGCATCTCAAAGATAAATTGATAGAAAAACATAACCCAAATATAAAATAATAACATTACTTAAAATTCTTAAAAATGTTTTAACCATAAAAATATATTTCTTTTCATTGTACATATTAGTTGACATTGAAATATTTTACTTAATATGGCATTGGAATACTTTACTTATGAAGTACATTGTTTATATTAATAAGTTCCATGATAAGTTCCCCATGATTAATAAATTTAGAAATGTAGAAATTATGGTTGATGTTTTGAAATGTATTTTTATTTTTAAATTTTGAAATGCATTATATTGTAAATTGATTATATGTAAAATAGATGAAGTAAAGATATAAAATTGGTTTTTTTTTTTTTAATTATCAATTTTTGAAATATATCATATTATAACATTGTAAATTTATAGATTTAAAATCCATTAATATGTTTCACATGTTATATTTTTAAAAAATTTAATATATTCAAATGAGATTATAGAAATGATCTATGAATGCTTATATCGTTTCATTAAATAACTTATAAAATAATAATTTAATTAAACCATAAATTAAAAGAATAATATATAAACAATTTAATTCTTTCCATTGTCTTATAAAATTTAAATTCCATCAATATGTTTCACGTGTTTTTTTAAAAAAATTAATATATTCAAATGAGTATAGTAAATGAATTTATGAAATACAAATGTTTATTTCCGTTGTCTTTTATTTTATATGAATTTATTTTGAAAATTTATTATAAATTATTCATATGTGTTTTAAGATTGCCACTATATTTGAATTTTTTCATTAAAAAATACTATAAATAATAATTTATAACCATTTAAATAAAAATTATAATTTATAAACCATTTTAAATTTAAATAATAATTTATAAACAATTTAATTCCTTGCATTGTCTAAATCTTAGCATTCATGATGCATGTGATCTAACGAAATAATTCGAAAAGGATTTGAGTATGCTGTTTTTAGTGGCATGTGGTTATGCAAAAAACAATCCAACATCGCATTATGACAAACATTATTGCACCATGACAATTTATCTAATACTCATTGTCACAATGTTGCATTGCATTGCAATTTATTCAAAGTCTGCCTCTCAAAATTAATAAACCCAAGGGATTGATACTATAAATGCAAGGATTTTAGTATAAATCCCTTAGGTTTATAATATCAACCCCTTGGGTTTATTAATCTAAGGGTTCATATTCCTAGGGTATAATATTATTCATAGGGTTTATAATATTACTCTTAGGGTTTAATATAAATCACTTGGGTTTACAATCATGATCATCCATGGTCAACGATGGTCCAATGTCACGGTGTGCCAAATATTGTCTCAATATGAAAATCAACTATGGTCAACCAAGGTCGAAAGTCACATTGTGACAAAGATTGTCTCAATATGAAAATCAATGATGGTAAACCATGGCCAATCGTGTTGATTTTAGGGTTTATAATATTTATCTTGGGCTTTTTATACCTTGGGTTTAATATTATTCCATTGGGTTTATAATCTCTTAGGTTTTTAGTATTAATCCCTTGGGTTTATTATTCCGTTGGGTATGTAATAACAATCTCTTATATTTATTAATCTAAGACTTCATATTCTTAGGCTATAATATTATTCATAGGGTTTATAATATTAATCTTTGGGTTTAATATAAATCCATTGGGTTTATAATCATGGCCAACCATGGTCCAATTCCACTCAACAATAAATATTTTCTTAATATGAAAATCAACCAATGTCGCATTGTGACAAGGATGGTCTCAATATGAAAATCAACCATGGTCAACCATGGTCCAACATCACATTGTGACAAACATCACCTTAATATGAAAATCAATGAAGGTAAATCATGATCAACCATGTTTATTTTAGGGTTTATAATATTTATCTTAGAATTTATACTTTGGGTTTATAATATTTATCCCTTGAGTTTAATTTATTCCCTTGAAACGAGCCACTGTAGATATTGGAGATAGAGAGAGATGGGGTTTGACATTTACATCTATATCAAGAGTGAAATCAATAGATAATTTGCAGATTTCACTAGATTTTTCTTTCCAACATTATGCAAAAATGCAAGGCAGTGCAAGAAGGGATTGGTTGGAAAGCGTGAATGATCGTGATCATTATCTTGTTGATTTGAATTGGTGCAACTTTTGTCATCGGTCTTGGTGTATTTTGTAAGAGGCTAACATTTAATAACTGTGTTCTAGTGGAATTTTAAAGTTGAATTTCGTATCAACCACATTTAAATTGTTGTTTTATTTTATTAAATGTTTATTTCATAATAACTTCATTGTTATTTATTAAATGATTATTAATATAATTGTTGTTATTATTATTATTTCTTTTTGTAAGCTTGGTAGGAGCACATCTTCATCATGTCCAACTTCTCACCCCGATTGGGGGGATAGAACAAGATTTGAACCCAAGACTTCTGGTTCGGCGAGACTTCATTTCCACAACAATTGCCAATTGATCTACCCCAAGTGTACTTCTTTATTTATTATTATTATTATTTAAATAATATAATAATAATAATAATAATAATATAATATTAAATATTATTAATATTGTTTTTATATTTATATTTATATATTATTGATAATACCATTAATTCTTAATATTATTGATAATTGATATATGTGCTTGATATGGACTTATCGGTTTCTCAACCACATTCATTAATGTGATTGTGCTAGTTATTATTTTGATAAAAAGAAAAAATGCATTTTATCTTTAGTGAGAAAATGATATACAATGTCATATATATTTTTATGTTAGTGTGACATAAATGCACGACATATATATTTAAAAATCATTAAAAATTGTTATTTACTATAATTTCACATTCATATTTATTAATTAAAAAAATAGAATCAATTATATTCTAAAGTTAATTTTTAACTTTATTATGTTTTTATTAGTCCCTGCCCTCCGGGCTGGCAGGGACTATAGTAATCGATCGGCAAGGCTAGCATTAGTCTGGCACGATAACCCATCAACATTATGTAACTTAAAACAAAGTTAGCTGATATGACACAAAAACCAACACGGTATTTTATATTTTCTTATTCCTTTGACCAATGAGCGGGTTTTCCATCTTATTTGGCCTCAAAACGAGGCATACAGGCAGTTATAAGGGCTCAAAAGTTAGGACAAGTGAACATTTGACAGTTTCGTTTCATGAACTCAGTTATGAACTAATGAACTAATGCTATGTTTGCATTAGCATTAAACTCTTAACATTTACTGTTAACCAAAACTTATGTACTTATGGTTTAACATAAGTATGGCAGCCCTGCCGTGTCATCGCAGCTGTTGGCAGCTGTTCTTCATGAAGTTCTACGTGTCTGCCAAGAGTTATTTTCTTGGCACCGCCTTGTTCAAGCTCCACTGCCATATATTCCAATATTCCAGAGATCCTGAAACTCCTGGTAGGTCTTCCTTGGTTATCCTCCCCCTTCAGACGAACCACAGTATAGGCCGCAGCGCCACACAATGCTCCAATTATGGGCGCTAAGAGGTATATTCAGATGCCTTTATAGTTGCCTGCTGCAATTGCAGGCCCCAGGGTTCGAACCAGATTCATGGAACCTCCGGAGTTCGATCTGTGGACAGTTATCAAAGAATTATAAGGGCGACTGTGTATTATACTGTGTTTAATAACTTCGCTGGGTTCGAAAGTAGACTTACCCGGCGATGAGAATATTGAGCATAACCGTAGCCCCTACTGCAATTCCTGCAAGTTCACGCTGCTTCAGACGGCGTTCTATTCCCCAGGCGGCGTTCTATTCCGAAGATCTTCAACTCCTGTACAAATGCAACGTTGAAAGGTATTATCTTGTTCGCCTACATTTTGTAATTCCCTACTGTATATATGTAGTTCTATTGACTTTGAGCGTTTATATTTCTATCCCTGCATACACGGCAATCTGTATTTCAAGTGTAAAATAATCTTTTATAATTTTTTCTAATATACTTATAGATTTTCATGTCATTTCTAATTGAATACTAAATTGTGATGCTGTTTCGACAGATTTCATCCGACATCTGAATTTGACGGAGGAAAGCGGAGCTGCAGAAAGCGCCTTGCTGACCACAACAGACGCCGGCGGAAACCTAAACCGAGTCAATGTACTACATCCCAATGTCAGGCAGGGACAACAAATTTACAGGATGACGACAAGAAAACTAAAGGATTATCTGGTCATGCTGCCGCTGGTGAGTATGCCATCATTCCAAACGTATATCTCGTTTATCATAAAAAAGTTTAACCTTAAGGAGCCTTGCATCGATGTTAGTATATACAGTTCTCAATTCGAATAAATGATGGAAAAATAGTGGAATTTACATATCGTTTTTGTTGTATTAGAATGAATGAAGTTCATCCATGAAATTGCTTTCACGGTTTCATTTTCCACTTTTTTAAAATTCACTACAAGTGCATTCAAAAGAAACTGTGAAGTACCTATTGTTTCTCAATGCAGGGGTTATCGCTGATAACGATAACTATTCTCAGGAATTCAGATTATACCAAACATGATCTCAAGCACAAATACGACTCCGCCCTTGATTACCTCTGCAACATTGTTATCGTCAGGGACAATGATGATGTTCCCAAATAACTATAGAGGACAGATTCCTGTGCCACAAGGAACATCCAATGACAAGACAAGTTGTGTAGAGTTTCTGCATGCAAATATTCCGCAAATGGTCTCAGATTTAGCATCTCTATGACTAGCAGCTCCAATCGTAAAGAAAAAATAAACTTTGTAAAACAAGTTTGGATATTACTGTTATGTATCTAAAACCAGAAGTTTTGGGCTATCTTTCTGATATAATTGTTATGTGCGATATATTTATAACTTCTTAATATAAATGTTTTGATGTATTACAGATATTGAATTTAACTGCTTGGAAGGAAATTTATCTTATTATATAATTAGCAAATTCAGGTGAATCGCATGAAAATTTGACTGGATTTGTGAATTATTTGGTGATGTACAGGTAAAGAATTCAACGGAAACCTAAAAGGAATTATTTAGTCATGCGGCAAGCAGCAGTTTTACCTGTTTCTGTAGCTTTTGCACTCCTTTAAATTACTGTTTACCTCCATGGATGCAGGTCGGATTACGAACTTTGCAGAGCACTGCTGATGTCTTGAAAGAAGATTTTGAAAGAAGATTTTCTGCTGTACGAACCCTTTCGGCCTCCGGAGGAACAGTAATAATCCTCGATCTCGTACTTAGCTGTAAGCTTTACCCCTGCTATGCTTGGCAGCAGCGATGGCGGGTGCAACTGTGGAAACCATGGACAGGTTTACTTTCATTTGGTCATCTGTCATGGCCGCAGGATAGAAACGGCTCCATGTGGTGGTGAATCACCATGCATAATGCCATTTGTGTGACCCACCTGCATGTATGACACATGTCCCATCCTCTTATTCGCCCATACCTGATACATCCATTCAATTGTATTCTTTGTTTTGTAAGTTAGTCAAAATTCCAATTTTGAACGAAGCCACCAATGTCCCGTTCTTCCGATTCGTACTGTGGTGGGGCGTCGAGGCGCGACTGGCAGTATTCCAACCAGAACTGATAAAGGAAATACTATCGACCGAGCATAGATACAGCTATGGAAAGTCTCATTTACAACAAAAGGGAAACCAGGATTTCATTGGCAAAGGACTGCTAATGGTCAATGAAGAGGCATGGGCTCACCAGCGCCGCATCGTTGCCCCAGCTTTCCACACCGAAAAACTGAAGGTGATACGTGCATTCTTGACATATGTTCTTAAGACGATTTATTGAATTTTGGCTTTAATGACTCTACTAAATTTTTACCGTCGCAGGAACATGTGAAATATATGGTAGATTGCGCTGCACAAATGCCGGGTTTACTTTCATTTGGTCATCTGCCATGGCCGCAGGATAGTCACGGTTGTCGTCGGCCACGTTTCGCTCATGCACATCAATGATAAACCTCTGTCTTACCTCTGTCTTTTTCTGTCCCGCAGGTCTCAACGTTTACTTTATATTTATATGTTTCAAAGTCTTATATAGACAGGATTTTAATATATCCAAAAGTGTTGTATACGTTTGTCGAGCTTTATTATATCAAAATAACATTTTATAACTGGAGTTTCGAAGCTCTGACTCTCGCATGTGATACATGTAGCTAGCTTGTCCAGAATATTTAGATACTCTGCTTCAAAAGTTATTGGCACCGATTTCTTTTTCTAACAAAAAAAAAATAAACGTCTAAATCACACTTAAACTTCATGAAACTACAAATAAGAACTTGAAGTCGATTGGATCCGTACATTCTACCTCAATTTTCGAGTATTTTTCTAACAAAAATAAACGTCTAAACCGCACTTAAACTTCATGAAATAAAAATTGTAAATCAGAAGATGTAGTCCATTCGATCCATACATTATACCTCAATTCATACTTAAAGCTCCATAGAATTATTGCGTGCATGACGTTCCAAAAACAGACTAACCTATACCAACTAACCTATAAGGCTGAAATTGATTTGTGTAAGTTTATAAATTTCATGTAAACAATAGCTATCTTTAACATAGAGACTTGAACTTGATCTGATTCACACAGCTTACATCTAGGTCGTGAGTCATAGTGGTTCCACCTGTATGTCATCTGCTTCTCACGTCAGATTAGCATGAAATACTAACCTATTCGCCAATGCATTTTCCCAACTCCCAAATATCAGGTTTAATCGTTAGTTTACATCCTTAGCCCTAATGCACTCTACAAATTCTTATCTCTTACATGTTTCTGTGTTTCATGTGAAGTTATAATGGCCATAACATCTAATTTGTAATTATTATAGGTATTTCATTAATCTACTAAAACAATTGACAAGTAAATTTGCTGGAGAGAAATCAAGTTAAAAGAAAAGCACGAAGCACGGGGCGCGTTGTTCTGCCGATAGTGCCGTTTAAACTAAAGAATTCTTCGAGAAATTGGCGCAGACTCATCTCCGAATCTCATTTCCTTTGCTTTTAAAGTCTATCTTACCGCTGAATGACAATGTCCGAAAGCTTTCCAGTTCTAAAAAGCCTACGCGCAGTGAATGCTTGTTCGTCTTAACATTCGAAATCAATGACTTCTGGATCAGAGAACATAAGTTCAGGGTCAAAGATTCAGGAAATGCTTGTTCCTCTTAACATTCGAAATCAATGACTTCTGGATCAGAGAACATAAGTTCAGGGTCAAAGATTCAGGAAAGCATCCGAAGTCTGAAACGCAGAAGAATATAAAACTTAGAAGCAGGTTGTGTTTTGCTGAGTGCTGCAGGGCTACTTGCATCTTACAGCTACTTGCCCAAGCTGAGTTGGAACTGGTGGATAGTCAAATCAATCAGGGAACTTTCTTCCTCTGCAGCCCTCGGTTAATCAGCCAGCCCGTTCATTTGTTTCTTGGGTCAGGCGGGGTTCTTCAATCAGTGGCAGGGACTTGCTGCTTCGCAGCCTCCCTTGTTTAT